>JAJOZX010007837.1:0-208333 GCA_023014485.1 Bathynomus jamesi | reverse complement strand
GTATGCGTATTCAAGAACCGTATGAAAATAAAGCATATCCGTAACACGCGCCTCTGATATCGGCTTCAGCTTGCGGAAACCGACGATTTCAAACATTCTGTCGAGAATGAATCGGTTTCGCGTAGGGACAAGAACGTTATTATCAGATGCATTCTTCCACATCAGCCGTATATCAATGCATGGCTGATCGTTATTTATACACAACGTACAAACAATAGACTATGAGGGGGTATCACTAATCTGTTGTCGTCTTGTACCTACACCTGCAGGTATTTTATAACGATCCTCGCTCCACTTCTCAACTACCAGGAAGACTCTATTCATCTCCTCAACACTTAAATAAACAACATTCCGTTTACCAGAGTTTGTTTGTCTACGAGTCGTTTCAAGTACATAGTTAATGGCACCGGTTTTACGCTTGAACACGCGCAATGACTTCGTCACGGACACATCGTACACGGCATTGAGAATGCTGCTCAAAGGAAGCTCCATCGTATTCTATTGTGAGGAGTGCACGTCCAGTCGGTTCATGCTCTGAGATGACTATGAGCCACAGGTGGGCGGGCCGGCTCGACGGGAGGTGTGGAAGAGTGAGTCACACCATAAGTTGATGGAACGTGAACGCTTTTGTTGCAACGTGAAAGATTCATTTGAATACATGTAGCCCATTATACTGGGCAATCAGAATTTTTCCGACACATAAAGTAATATCGGCTTTAATGTTTTATTTCTCCCCAGATTGCGCACCAGACATTTTCGTTTGGGGGGATTTTCACGAACTAAACACAGTTTATTCACACTCCGGCGCACTATTTGAGAGAAACATGTGCCCATATTTTTTCTTTTTGCTTAGCAGATAATACTCGTCTCTAAATTCTATTAAAAACTCAAGAAGGCCCTTAGCCACCACCTCACTACATACCTCGTTATGATATATATTAATGTAGTGGAAAAAATACTTCAGATTCTCCATTATGACAAGATTTACATTCTCAGCCGCAGGGTACGAGTACTCGGTATGATGCAGCATGACATAATACCGCTTGCATACCACTCATCAACAAGACTTACTAACTATAACCGTTGCTTCTCTTCTGCATGTGTTGTTTCTTCCACTTCACGGTATATGTAAGCTTTTATACAGTTTAGTCCTACAACATAGTCCATTACATCGTTTGTACCACGAAATCCTGCAATGCTCTCGCCAGAATAGCCGTAGGGTATTTGAACCTCTTGTTCCTCAAGCTTCGCAGTTCAATGTAGCCTTAAAAGTATCAAAGGAGGGTGGAATAGGCAGTCTTTGAGTGTTCACTACATCTTCACATTTTACCGAATACCACTTCATAAAACTCGAGCAAGCAATATTAAAGGTAGCCATCACTATTTTTCGTCTACGTGAGATTTCTTCAAATACACGTCTGAGATCCAGGGCTTGCAGCGGTCAACTGAGCACGCACGGGTAGAGACTACCCAGGTAGTAGCAGGAGTCACGTGACCATTGATCGATCATACAGGGGCGGAGTTCAGGATTTTTCCTGTACATACGCACACACGCACACATAAAGGAGAAAATGAAACGCTAATTGAAACGCGATTTATTTAATAAACATATCAACGAATTAACCAAGGTGTATATATTTACAAACATGTGTAATAAATAAAATAATCATATCGTTAACAAGTAAATACACACACACACACACACACACACACACACACACACACATATATATATATATATATATAATATATATATATATATATATATATCGGGTGATTCATAAGTCTGTTACCACTGTAATGGTGAATAAAAAATAACTACAAACCACAGTAACCTGTGATGTTTTTTTATTTGAGGTTATTTTTACACAATTAAACATTGGAAATTAACAGTGGAAATTCTTTCTTTTAAATCATTGACATTCCGAGTTTTTGTTGCATATACCGTATCCTTGACCATACCCCATATTTTCACAAATCAACAATCTGAAACAGAAAATATTTCACCATTATAGTGGTAACAGACTTATGAATCACCCGATATAACAATCAAGGTTGTGGTATCCAAAGGGTATGGTATCATAGGTACCAGTCACCTGGTAACGTTTCTTATAGATGTTACGGCACACCTTCGTATCCCTAAGTTCCTTCACGCCCCCCAGCTTCTGCGCCCGAAAATTGTGGGTCCCCACAGTCAGTTGGGGTGGTTCGTCGCCCTCATCTTCCAAGCACACTAGATCCTTTAACGAGTCAAAGTTAACGACCCGTCGGTTCGCCTGGTTAAGCGTGATACTCTTAGCCTTCACGATATATTTCATATCCTTAACCCACCCTCACCCGTACCCCATAAGTTTTTGGACCTGTTGAGACAAAAGAGTCGGCGTATGCGATGTCTCCACACTCATCCTTGATCTCATCAGTCAACTTTCAGAGGAATTCACCAATAGGAGGCATGTATTCACCCTCCCTCGCTGTGAATATCACACTATCTGTGTCGGCGTATAAAACCCTCCGCCCAAGAGAATGCAATAGACCCCAAAGATTGATGCGTGTGTATGCCGTTGTGAAGCTGGTTACAGGTATGTTTGTAACACGCGATGTATCTGTGGCCAATTCTGTATTGTTGTACTTTATTATGTACGTATTACTTACATTCACGATCTCCGTGACCTCTTTATCGGGAGCGTTGGCATAATCCCACATCTCGTTATAACTTTGGGCTAGGTGAACATTCCCCTTGTCTGTATTTTGTACAAATTTTCCCCAAAGACTATTTAGACAACTTTGCACTAAAGCGCAATGCCTGGGTTCTTTACAATTTCGAAACGGTTAAGTTGTATTCCTTCACGGTCACGGTAACGCTGAATATAAGCCGATTTTTCATCTTCGGTATCAATTCCTCGCGGATACCCTGATGCTTCTACCTTATCCTTCAAAAAAGTGTTTATATATGGCATGAAAAGGTTGGTGAGCTTCTGAAACCACACCTCATATATCTTCAATATTCTGTAGCCATGGCGAACGGCTAGGGACAGCTCAGGGCTTGTATATACGCCTCTGATCTTACGCTAGTTGGTTGTGTGATTACAAGTCCCATTGTTCTCTTCTGCGCACTTCACGCACAGGGGAAGCATAAGCTTGTGGTCTATAACGACGGGTAAGATCGGCATCCATAAATCGTGAGGGGGGAGCATGTCTATGAAAGAAAGACCGAAATAGTTTTTGTTCAAATTTGCTGAGAACTCCTCGATGTTGGGCAGGGCTGGTCATACCAGTTTTCAGGTGCACCTACGGGGTACGGATTGTTCTTCATCACGTAGGGGTATAAAGAGCAGAAGTCGTAGTAATGGAATGTCACCCCCTCCGTACGCGGAAAGTATAGCTTGAAGGGATTTGTACGCCCTCCGAACAAGCTATTACCGAATTTGAGAGGATCCAACACCATTGAACGCTTGATCGTGTTTATCTCTTCACGGAACTGTCCATCTGTTTCCATTCGTGCATCATACTCATGCTCCCACAAGATCTTGTGAGTGAACTGGGTGCCTATAAGTTGATCGCGGGTGCGGGTCCATGCAAGACTGTCGGCTGGAGATCTACCGTGGATATCTCCTGCGATCCCGCACTCAGGACGGGGGCATGCCACCAACACCCGTTAAAGGAGTACACAGTCTTCTCACCAGTGACACGGTTTTCGCTTAGACCAACGGTGGCCAAACCTCGGCTCGCGAGCCGCATGCGGCTCTCGAGGTTGTTAACTGCGGCTCGCGAGACAATTTTGGTTTTTATTGTATTTATCATAAAAGACAAAATTCATAATACAAACTTTTTTTTTTCACATTATAAAAAAATATGAAAAAAAACAAGGAAAAATTGAATTGACAATAAAATGCGTCATGCGTACGACAATTTCTTTTGCGTGACAGGCACTAAGCAGGATAATTACGTAATTGACACCAATCGCCACTCACCAGTGTCCAGTACCCCTCGAGCTACCCTGCGGGCCGCGTGTAGTAACGAGTGAGTGTGTTTTGAAATTGGCTTCTTAGATCAAATAGTGGCTATTTTTCTCAGCTATACAAGTGAAAGTTATACCCCTTAGTTGATTAAAATGACTGAGTAGACAAAGTGTAAAAAACGGAAATATGAAGAAGAAAATAGAGTTTTTAAACAGGAGTGGGAGAAGAGCTTTGCCTTTACCGTTAAGGGTCTTATCTGCCACGTGACACTCAATCACTTTAAAGCCAGTAACTTAAAGCGTCATCATGACACTAACCATAAAAATTTTATTACAGAATTTCCTCCCAAATCAGAATTGCGGAAGACTAAGTTAACAATGTTGAAATCTAGCCTAGTTGCCCAACAAACTGTACTTTCATCATTGTGTAAGACAGCTGACTTAACTACTGAAGCTAGTTTTGTTATGGCATGGAATATTGCTCGTGCTCAACTTCCCCACAGTAGTGGAGAATTTGTGAAGAAGAATATTGCCGATGTTACTGCAATTCTCGCTCCAAATAACACAAAGCTTCGAGAACAAATAGCGAGTATTTCTATTTCTCGCCACACTACAGAGAGACGTATTTCACAGATCAGTGCTGAAATTACATGCTCGTTGCAGAGTGATTTGAAGAATTCTGTTGCATTCAGTTTGGCCCTGGATGAATCCACAGATATTAAAGATAACCCGCAACTGGCGATATTTGTTCGTTATGTTACTGGCGATGGAAATGTGAAAGAAGAACTCTTGAACTTAATGAACCTAAGAGAAACCACCAGAGGGGTTGACATAAAGAACGCACTTGACGAGGCATTATCAAATGCTCAAATACCATTGAATAAACTTGTCAGTGTTGCAACAGATGGAGCACCAGCTATGGTAGGACAAAATGTAGTCCTAGTTGGGCTCTTGACACGCGATCCCAAGTATCCTGTGTGTCTCTTTATTCACTGTATCATTCACCGTGGTCATTTGGTAAGCAAGTACGTTAGGTATGACAGTGTTATGAAATGTGTTCTAGAAATTGTGAATTTCATTCGTTCAAATGCAAAAACGCACCGAGCGTTGAGAAATTTTATCGAGGAGCTGGATCTTCAAGATAAGCCAGATGACCTTTCATTCTACTGTATTGTAAGGTGGTTATCAACTAATAATCTCCTGAATAGGTTTGTTGCACTGTTGGAGCCTATCATTGATTTCTTGAAAGAAAAGGGAAAGTCATACCCACAACTAGAAGATCACGAATGGGTGCAGGATCTGATGTTTTTTACTGATGTAATACAACACCTTCAAAATCTAAATTTGGCACTTCAGGGAAAGGATAAGGTCATTTCTGACCTTACACAGAGAGTTTTCAGTTTCCAGAATAAAATAAAGCTCTTCCAAAAAGATCTAGTAACAAAATTTTACCACTTTCCCCACATGAAAACCGAGCAAACACTTTTCCTGATATTAAAATAAAAGATAGTAAATTGGAGGAATACAACGGTAAATTAGAAGGACTAATTGATGATTTTAGTTCAGGTTTGATGAACTAAAGAAGCTAAAACCATGCTTCGAATTTCTTGTAAATTCTTTTCTGATTGATGTCGTCAACGATGGCTGTCCTGTTACCACACTTTTTGTTACGGAAGCTGCTTCAATACAAACGGAACTTTTGGAGCTACAGGAGGACGTGGGTTTAAAGTTGATACATGAGTTTTGGAAGCAAGTACCAGAGACAAAGTATCCTCACCTCAGGAAAACCAGTTTCCGACTTATCTCAGTTTTTGGGACAACTTATTGCTGTGAAGCACTCTTCTCGGTAATGAAGTTTGTAAAGTCAAAACATCGTGCTGCCATCACTAACGAACACCTGACTGAGCTTCTTCATACCGACTTAACATCAGATCAGCCAGACTTTAAAGCATTAACAGCCAAAATGAAGACCCAAACTAAGCCTTCTACAAGCAGTAATTAAACAAGTTAATAATGTGAGTATAACTATATGTATATGTATATGTTTTTAATTAAATTCTTTTTAAAATATTTTGCGGCTCTCGTACATCTGAAAAACGTCTTATATGGCTCTTGGGTCCAGGAAACTTGGCCACCCCTGGCTTAGACCATCGACCCAAAAAACACGACCATTAAACTTAATGGGTACTTCCCCCGTGTTGCGGGCATGCTTTATGTATACACCTGTCTGCTGCTGTATGTGTATGAGCCAGTAAATAGCCTTTTGCCCATAACTGCGAGGGTTGTTTCTGTGAATAAGGCTAAGGTGTTTTTAGGCATGAAATTGTTCTTGAACACCATAAAGCACAATGAGGCGATCGTGGTTGCGACTTGCAACGGATCGCATTTGAAACGGTCTATGTACATCCTTCTAAAGGTCTGGAAACATACTCTAAGCACGCGCACATCATTCACGCAATAACGCTCACATTCATCAGCTATATTGTAAGGATTAGATTAATTAAAACTTGTAGTAGCGGTCAAATTCTTCACGTTCAACTGTACTCATACCTTCATAGTTAAAGTAATGTTTGGGTGGAGGTAGTCCTACGTAATTTAAAGTTTCACTAGCGAGGAATGTGTAAGGGAAATATCCTTTTGAAATTTCGGCTGCTACGCCCATTACCTTGGATAGTTTGTTCATTTATAAGGTGTGAATAATAAAGTGTCTTTAAACTGTACATTACCTCTTATTTGCATATGTATAAATTTGTTTCCCCTTTTCAAGGGGAAACAAATATCTCAGATGACTCTTGCTCAAACAGCTCCTTATAAAGGAACTGTGTGTCAAATTTTGGCCCGTTATGGGGAAGAATATACACAGTCATTGTTTTGAACTTGTCCGCTAACTTGACAATATAGGACACAAAGAGTTTCACGGGACTGTGCAATCGTTTTAAAAACGTTTGTCCGTTTATCACATTTGTGACACTTATCACACACGACTTCCATGCACTCATCACAGATAGTCTGGCTTACAAGTAGATGTGGGATAATCTCTTTGGTTTTAGCAACCGTGTATGTTTCTATATCGTAGTACACAGTTATACAAGGTCTATTTTTAGGCTTAGCGTCTTTCATATAACATACATGCTTTACTCCATCTGCTTTATATTTCTCATGGCATGTAGAACAGTGAATTTCATCACATTTATGCTTGAAATTCCCCCAATTATCCATCATATGAAACATACCACATTCACAGATTCTCATTTTCCTGCCCGTGCCAATTGACTTATGGAGCTCAAAACAGTTATTATTGAAAAATGTGCGTCTGCATACATTACAGTACCTCTTTCCAGCTTCAACCACACGGCTTTCACATTTGGAGCTTTTACAATGCGCACATACCATGTGACAATCCTTACAATGTTTAACTATATCATCCGCAAACTCGAGATATCCCTTACACAAATCATGATGCCTTCCATATTTTTGACTTTTATCATAACTCATGTAAAGGTCCCTTATATTACGAATGGGGTGATACGTTGTACCTGACAGTCCTAAAATAAGTAGGGGCCTTGTACGATCTCTCACACTGCTTTTAAAAATATACACGGTTCTACGACGATCATCTATTCCAAATACAACTATACGAACATTCATTTCTACTCCACTCTTCTCAGCTCTTCAGGGCCCATATTACACTCAAACTCTAGCTTGCAATCTGAAGCCAGTTTACGAGCACGCTGCACAACCGTAGGCAACCAAATTTTTTGGACCCGTGTATTTAGCACAGTAAACATACGGGCCAAGACTAATGCTATAAAGCCGCAACCACGATTGGTGTTTATATGCCGTCTGTAAATAGCCTGAGAATTGAAGTTAAGAGTATAAGCTGTGGCACTATGACCCGCAACACGGGACATACGGTCAATATCTACCGTGAAGTTGTCCATATTGAAAGCTGTAGTACTTTGAGAGGCATGCATTATACGGCCTAATATATACTCTATATCTACAGCTGCCAAGCGTCTGAATGGTATTACTGTATTACTACCCAAAAACCATCTACATCCCCGTCATCTGAACCGAACCCAAAGGACAGCCACGTCCTGACTTCACGTTTGTAGCGGTTCTGAAGAGCAAACTCTACAATACGTTCTACTAAGCGTCGCAGACCGTGTTCAACACCATTGCTATACATGGATCCAGGGTCAACCCTGACTATATACCGATTTCTAGTCAGGGCTGGGGTAGGGGTGGCGGTGCGCACCAACTCGAATGTTATACCTTCCTCTACAGCACGAGAAGCTGCTGCTGCTGCTGTTATGGAGGATGCACCCGAAATTGCACAGGAATAAGGGGGTACATTTTTATTTGAGGAAGGTACTACAGTAGTGTGGGTTGTGTCGTAAGACGTAGAAGGTTGGGGCTCTATTACTGGGGGTATAACAACTGGCGTACTCCTGGCACCCTTTATACCTGACGTGGAAGGTTCTTCATCATGCCTCCGCTTTGAATTGTCGCCTGGTGGTGTTACATGTGTCGCTGGTGGAGGCTCGTCAGCGGGAAAGCCGGAACACTCTTCGGTGAATGGAAAATATAAAAAGAATGCCTTTAAATTCGAGAATTTCGGCCTTAAAAATATAACTCCATACGTCAGTGTTCCGAACCTTTTGATGTTCGCGGCACACTTTTGAGGCGAAAAATATTGCGCGGCACGGTACTTAAAATATATATAGAAAAATACTAGTACAAGATGTAAATTAATATTTTAAAATCCCTGTAAATAACTTTTCTTTAACTTACCTTATTTAATTATTCACTATTATTAATGAGATACTTGAGCTTGGTGTTTTTTTGTTATTTCATCAATGTTCAGGCGTATGTATGATAGGCAAACTCTCATATCATCTTCAACGCAGCGAAGTCTTTTTTTTTTACATTTAATGGTTGTAAGTGATGAAAATCCCAATTCACAGAGATATGAAATAGAAAACTGCATCAATACAGCCAAAGCTTTTTTTTAAATTTTGGGATATTCATTCATAATGGAAATCCAAAAAGTATCTAGAGGAGATTCTGCATGTTTGAACTTCAGACTACGATCAGTTGAAATGGTTGCCAACTCTTCTTGTTCAGATATTTTCAAGTCAAAATTAGTGGAAATGAGAATGAATGGGTTCCTGATCCAATCATATTTTTCTGTATTTAATGATGGAAAATATCGTTGCATATTGCCTTCCAACGCTGTTAAATGATCAACTATGAGAGGAATTATTTCTTTGGAATGAGTTTCAGAGATCAGAGGAAATATTTGAAAATTACCATTTTTAATTGCATTTTTCTAAATTACTATTTTTTTCTGAAATGCCGTTAACTTATAGTAGACGTAAGAATGTTTAATTTTTCCCCTGCATACTGGTGCTCAGACTATTAAGCTGTTTGAATATCTCTGCTAAATATGCCAGTTTGGTGCACCAAATCTCACAACTAAGATATTCACAAAATTTTTTGTTTCCTTCTCCTTCAAAAAAAGTTAGCAGCTCTTTTTTCAGCTCATATACGCGACATAAAACCTTCCCTCTTGACAACCATCGAACTTCAGTATGTAAAATTAAACGTTCATATTGTGCATCGATATCTTTGCAAAGGTTTTCGAACAGGCTTGTTTTTAATGGCCTCATTTTCACGAAATTAACCATTTCGACAACTTGATCTAGTACATTTTCTAACTCAATTCCTAATGTCTTTGAAACAAGTACTTTCCTATGTAAAAAGCAATGAGTGAATATGGCATTTGGATTTTCCTTTTTTAAAAGTGTAGTGAATCCTTTGATTGATCCGATCATGGATGGAGCCCCATCCGTACGAATACCAACACATGACTTCCAGGACAATTTCCATTTTGCTGAATAGCCAGTCAAAGTATCAAAGATGTCTCGACCTCTTCTGGTTCCTGGAAGTTCCTTGCAACAAAAGAATTGATTAACTATATTATTTTCGTCAATAAAACGAATAAATGCCGAAAGGTGTGTTCTGCCACTAATATCAGTTGATTCGTCAACTTGCGAAGCAAAATCTGAATTTTGAAGTTTATTACATAGGTTTCCTTCTATATCAGCTGATAAATCTTTTATCCTGCTATGAACAGTATCATTAGAAACAGGAATCTTCATAATTTCTTTTTCTGCTTCGCTACCAAACATTCTCTTAACAGTTTTACGGCACACAGGTATAATAAGTGACTCCGCTATAGTATGTGGCTTCATTTCTTGCGCAATAGCTTCTAAGATTTCGTAAGAAGCTATTTGAGTTTTATCAGACAATTTTATGATATTTTCAAAATTAGTTGCTTGTTTTGATTGCTGGCATAATAATATTTTGAAATAGTTCAAGTCTTTTCCCTGATCATTTGGATGTTCAGATGTGAAATGTCTTTATAATTTGCTAGGAATCATACTTTCATTCGCCAGTTTTTCACGACACACGATACATGATGGGAGAGGACAATTTTCATTTCTATACCAAGAAAAACCGAAACTCAAATAACTCTCATCATAATGGCGATGAACAGTTTTGGAAATCTTCCTCTGTTTATTTATCTGGGTGTTTTTCAAAGCTTATTTTCGTTATCATTGTTTTCACAACCATCATTGCTGCGTTTTCTTATAATAAATTTATCCATTTCGAGGGTGCTGCAATTATCATTGAATAGATTTAGAATAGCACTGCAAAACCACTTTGTCACAAAATTGGAAGAAAGCAAAATGAGAGCCACAGCCCACAGTACTGTCAACTTAAGGCGCCGTACATCTATATATACTAATAAATAATTATAAATATATATATATATATATATATATATATAAACAGGGTGAGTCAAAAGTAGCGCCCGATTTCTGTCAGTTGATTGTTTGTTTGCCATTTGTATTACAGTGTACAAGAAGGTAGAAATAAATGAATGACATGTTTATCTAACCATTTATTCGGGGGAAAATTATTACGGAACTGTACCAAGCTGTTTTACTTGCAATTTTCAAAGTGCCCTCCCTCGTGATCGATGCACAATTGCAGCCGAGCAGGCACAGAGTGGCACACACGCCTGCAGAGTTCGATATCAATTTCCTCAAACTTTGCAGTGATTTGAGCCTTCAATTCCTGAATGGTACGAGGCTTTTCACGATAAACAAGGTCTTTCATGAGCCCCCAAAGAAAGAAATCTGGAGGTGTAAGGTCTGGGGAGCGTGCCGGCCACTCGATCGGACCGCGGCGGCCGATCCACTTTCCGGGAAAGTTTTCATCAAGCCACTGACGAACATGACGTCCATAATGAGGTGGAGCTCCATCTTGCTGGAAATAACAGTCCTGATCTTGTACCCTGGGCCAAAAGAAGGTTTGCAGCATATCCAGGTAAATTTCTGCAGTGACAGATCCCTCAAAGAAAAAGGGTCTAATTATCCCTAATGGAGATATGGCTGCCCAAACTGTCACGCCAGGTAAATTTACCTCCTTCTCAACTGTCACTCTTGGGTTCTCCGCAGCCCAGTAGACACAATTGTGTCTGTTAATTGTGCCGTTAAGCTTAAAACATGCCTCATCTGACCACCAGATGTTGTCTAGCATTGTGTCCTCTTCGTCAAGTTTAGCTAAGAACTCTTCGCAAAATTGAAGACGGCGGTCGTCATCTCCATCATGAAGGGCATGCAGTAAGCGTGGAATGTAAGGTTTCCATTTTTTCTGGTGAAGGATACGGATAACACTTGATTGGCTCACTTCCAACTCTGCAGATAAACGGCGAGTTGACTTTTGCCGACTTTGTTCCAGTCTCCTGATGGCTTCTTCAGCCTTAGCTACATTCGTTGCCGTTTTCGGACGACCGGACTTCTTTGCAGTGGCTACCGACCATGTTGCTTCAAATTTCTCGACAATCAATCGTATGTTTCTTCCCTGGGGTGGGTTAATATCGAATTCCTGTGCCAAACGGCGTGCCGCCATCGTTGGTTGTTCATTACATTTGTAGTAATGTTTCACGGCTGCAATGCGTTGATTCATTGAAAGGTAATTCATGGTTCAATTTGGTGCAAATTCAGTAACTTTCCAAACTCTCAGCAATAACCTGCAAAAACAAAAACAAAAATAAATAAACTAAGAAAATTAATAATCTGCAAGACAATTATTAACAACATGACTTCCCAGAAAGAATCTGACAGCCGAAAAAACAGAAATCGGGCGCTACTTTTGACTCACCCTGTATATATATATATATATATATATATATATATATATAATGATTATAATTATATCCTAAAATGTAATTATAAACCTAATAGTTGGGGACTTATACAAAATAATCCGTAATAGCAAATTACTATCCTGTTTTTATGCAGTTTATTAGGTAACTGGCAACTAGATTTACGAACGTTTTCGGACGTTCTCATGAAATCACGTGACATCCACTGGACTTTAAGAATTATCTTTTAAATCCTTAAAAAATTACTTTAATATTATATATAAACACACAGAAATACCTTTAATTATTATACGAAAATTATATTTTTCATAAATATTTAATTATGTTTATTATTAGTATTATTTCATCAGCATCATTTTCTGTAATATAATAATGAAAATTATTTTTACAGTTTATTAAAGTTCCCCAGAAATGCTTTTATTTGGTGGTTGAAACGTTTTCTTTGGTTATTCAAAATGGGACTACTTGCAAATTTAGACCGAAACTTAGTTTGTTCCGGATGAGACTTTGGTTTGAGACTAAATATTTAGCCGAGACTAAATTTTCACATCAAAATACCAGTAGAAATATAACTGCCGTCACTGTTTCGCAGTACACCTCAGAAAGCTTCGCGGCACACCATTTTGTCGCGGCACACCGGTTCAGAATCACTGCTATACGTGAATGGCGTTGCATTGGGCGGGGCAATGGATGCAGATTATTCATCAGACGCTGTGTTCACGCTTTGCCCGAGAGCATATAGTAGTCTGGCTCATATTGTAGGTGCTTGTGATGAGCTCGAGATTGGGGTAACGCAGAAAGAATTCATCGATAAATTTAACCTTTATCCGTTTGACATCACACCTGCCTTATCTGCTAGTGTAAATACACACTTAAGTCCACAACAGAGTGGAAACATCTCAGTCAGATTAGAATTCGTCAAGCTGATAGACGCGCCTATTAGTGTACTAGTATATACACACCTCGAGTTACAAGCCCTAATAGAAATTGACAGATTTAGGGGCGTTGTCACTGACTTTTAAAATAGACACGAATACACTTCAGAGAGTAATGAATAGTGAACGAATCACGCACTCCAAATTTATCGGTGTGTTTGTGAAGAATGAAACATTGAATTTGCCAACTACGAGAGAATGAGGTGGTCTTATTGTGAACACCGATGTTATTGGTGGTGAAGGGATTCAATTGATAGCTATCTACTTTAAAAATAGGGACCGCCTGTACTATTTTAATTCACTCGGGACTCATCCATGGAATGATACTTTAGTAACGTATGTGGTATGTATTGCCCTTCATTTCTCATGCATATGTAACGTCGAAATGAATTTATACATTTTTAAAAATTATTGGACCCGTGTCACACTGAGCGGAGTGATCAAATGTTATGCAGACAGATAACAAAATGGTTCCCGTTTGTGCGCACTCGATGTGTTGTATGATGTTTTGTTTGTATATATAAAATGAATAATTGCATCAATGTTGTCTCTAATAATGTTAGTTTGTGTATTCTGTAGCTTATTTAAAATGTAACGGCAGCTAATTCTGTAACTAATTTATGATGGATATAAAAAATTGTACTATTTTATAAAACATGATTTCTATCATTTAATAAATTGATGAAAATACATTGGGTCTTCTTCTTACCCAAAACATAAGAAAAAGAAAAAAGCTTACATTATTTTGTTGATGATATGGCAATCGCTGGGTTGAATGCATGGTAAAACTTCTACCTCCTTATTCAGGTCCACGACTTGCGTTTCTTCAATGCTATCACGAAAAGATTGTATAACAAGATACAGCTCCTCATCGGACCTTTAAAGAGAAAGGATAAGTTTAAATTAATTTAATTAGTTCATATATTTTTTTAATCTTTTTTAATAAAAACCCATTTGCTTTTCATAAAAAACATATGCAGAGTATATATATATATAAATAAATATATATATAACGTAAAGAACGACGCTTGTATAGGAGAACATACCGCGCAAGATGAGAAGAGAGAACGAACAAATGAAAAAATGAGGTAACCACCAGGGAATCAAACCCGGGATCTTCCGATATATGTATATATGAATGAAGAGAGTTACAGTTTAAAGTATCAAATATCTTCGAACCGCTCAGAGAAGTTTGTGACCCCTTCAAGAGAAAATGCCGAATAACTTCACATTTCAAATGAATTTATTATGGAATTTTATCAAATTATTTAAAACCTGCAAAGGGGTATTGATTGTTATAAGTTAAAAAAATTCAACGAATTTTGATAAATAGAAATATCAAAACAGGACTTTAATATAATATTAATTATTAATTACTAATGCAAACTAATCTATAATTAAAAATTGAGGATACCTGCTATTTGATGAAACATTTTACAATAAAATGTAATGAGATGAAAATAAATTACTACAGCCCCTCCATATATATTTATATATATCATGAAGGAAACACAGAACGGTGCTCAAGAGCATTCGCCTAATGACATCCTCAGGAACACTAAAATAAATAATAGGTTCGCGACTAAATATATGCCACAATAAATAAAATGTCAGGTACATAAATTTTTATACTCACATTTCAACTGCAATCCTTTGCGCCGGATCGTACGGAGCGTCATTGCAAATGTTTGCGTTAGAAATAATCCGTCCTGATCAGTTGCGTTACAAAGACTAATTGTAGCCACCGGGGCAGTGTCTCCGTCTTCATATAACGCCGGCAAACTGTAAAGTTGTTGTGACTGATTCATGATGCTTGTGTTTATTCACTGGTAAAATAACTGCTGTGGGTTCCAGCTGAAATTACTTCTTTTTATATGCACGATTCCCAATTGTAACCCCCCCCCCCGCCCAGAATACTAATAGATGGTTCGTAAGTTTATTGATTGGTTGTCAATGTAACGGCGGGCTATGTTAAATGTGTGTGCCAGTCAGCTGTCGTAACACCGATATAACGGGTCCACGCTTTGGGCAATGAAGTCCTGATTGGTCACCTTCACGAATATTGAAGGTGTCTTTGTCACATTTGGCTTATTCTCTCCGTAGATTTAATGTCACATGAATATGTGTCTATAAAATTTGGTGTATTCTCTCCGCAGATTTATTTTCAATGCTCACATCTCGAGGTGAATGAGTGAATTGCCCACTCTCAAGCTCTGTCATGGTGCCCTGAAGTATTTTGTATTATTATATAAAATTTTTATTTTCCATTATTATATAAGATTTGAAATATTTCAACAACGCTAATATTCTTACATTCTGGCACGAATTTTTGTTCAGAAGATGAGTGTGAATATTTTGTTTGTGCTTATTTGATTGTATTTGTACTATTATAATACTCTCTATATTTCTAATTTATGTAATTTGTTTGTATTAATAAATAAAAACAAACGTCGGTCTCTTTGCACTCATACGACTCACAGCTTCATCTTCAGATTTCCCATTTTGGACATGGGTTAGGTTAGCTTAAGTTACATTGGTTATGGAATTCGAACCATGGGTCGCTACATCATCTGGACACAGTCTCCCGTCCAACTACTACCCAGACCTAACGTCGCTTAACATCGCTGATCCAACGGGGAGCTGTGTTAGAACGAGGCCACAAAACATGCGAAATACATATACTAAATATTGTACATTATGCAGTTAATTATTCATTTTTATGCTTTTTAGAAATTTGATTTCTAAGTGAAGTATAACAAATTGGAAGCATTCGTGAATTTAAAATAAATAAAGGGGTTTATATTGTTGGTCTCTGCACTCATACTACTCACAGCTTCATCCTCAGCTTTTCCATTTTGGACATGGGTTAGGTTAGATTAAGTTACATTGGTTATGGAATCCGAATCATGGGTCGCTACATCACCTGGACACGGTCTCCCTTCCAACTACTATCCAGCCCTTACGTCGGTTAACTTCGCTGATCAATGGGAAGCTGTGTTAGGGCGTGGCTAAAATTATGACAAATCTATAAAAGAGAAAGCAAGGAACGATGTTAAGAGGAACGAAAAAAATATTTATAATGTTTATTGTTAATTTTAGTATACTAACATGAAAATACGAATTATTTATTTGATTATCTTAAAAACGCAAATACTATATTAAAAAAAAGAAATATGATTCATCAAAGTTAAAATAATATTAATGATAGCTGAAATAAGTTCGAATTTTGTAATATATCACTTTAAACACAGTATCGGAAAAAGCTCGCCCCGAAATTAAATTTCTAAAAAGCATATTATCTTTTTCAATTGTCTTAAAAATAATTTGAAAATCTTTTGAATATTTTTTTATTAAAACTCGTGAGATATTGAAAGAATAATCTTTTTTAAAATGGATCAGACCCATAGGAGAGAGAGAGAGAGAGAGAGAGAGAGAGAGAGAGAGAGAGAGAGAGAGAGAGAATTTTGTCACAGAAAGGTGGCGATCAGAAATGAAGCTAATACAAATACATGTTTTTTATATAAAATAAAGCCAAACTTCCAGAATTAGAAAGTGATTGTCCGCATTCCGACATCTCTCGTTCGTAGCTTTGGTATAGCCTCCAGCTAACAACTATCCCTATTTGTGATGTATAGGGTGTCCATAAATGATTACCCTGATTAAACCATGCTATAACTTTTAAATAAACACTCGTATTCAAACACAGTTTTAATCATAAGTAGATAAACATACAAAGTTTTGATACATAGTTAATGAACTTAATAAGCTTCCACATGTGCACCCCTAGTGGCACGTAAAATGTCTAAACGGTATTCACACTCACGCCACGCATTTTCCAACATTTGTGGGTTAACTGTTGCAATTGCATCCGTAATGCGTTCTCGCAATGTCCTGATATCTGGAACAACTGTTGCATAAACCAAATCTTTAACATAACCCCCAGAGAAAGAAATCCAGCGGAGTAATGTCTGGTGATCTTGAGGGCCATGGGATTGGCCCGTCCCTGCCAATCCATCGATTTGGAAATGTTGCGTCGAGAGTTTCACGAACAACATGCGCCCAATGAGGGGTGCCCCATCTTGTTGGAAGATGACAGTTGACTGCCTGTCCTGCAGCTGAGGGATGGCGTAATTGGTGAGCATATCCAGGTACAAAGTTGCGGAAACAGTTTCCAAGAATTTTTTCATCCACGACTTAATTAACTTCACATCAGGTGGATTCTTTCCATACTTTGTTCTGAACCTTCGCTGAACACTGACAGATTTTGTTTCTGCAAGCCACACAACACATTGTGCCTTCTCTGTCACAGACGCCATCTTAACTGAACAGCTACTACAGCGCTTCTAGCGGCGAATGCGGTAGACGAAACACACCAGGACAGAAACTCTATGCGTGTAAGAGATCAACTGTAAAAAGAAAACGGATGTAAGATTCGTCATTAAAACATGAGAGCATACTGTTTTCAGGGTAAACATTTATGGACACCCTATAGATCAGCTCGAATGCGAAATCGATGTTTAGGCATGTGCACACTTTTTTGTTCAAGAGGAGACGAGAAATCTATTTTACCTACGTACAGATCTAAAAGAAAGTAACGTACATGTACGTCTTTCAATATTAAGGCCGCTGATATATATATATATATATATATATATATATATACATATACATATACATATACATATATATATATATACATATATAAATATATATATATATATATAAAACATCTTATTACTGCACTAAAATGGGTACGCGTTTCTTTCGAACAAGTTTATTTGGCATTATATATATATATATATATATATATATATATATATATATATATAAAACAGGAAGTAAATATACTGGCAAAAATAATAATACACACTTTAAATGATATATATATATATAAATATATAATTTAAAGTGTGTATTATTATTTTTGCTTGTATGTTTATTTTCTACGCCATTTGTTTTTTTCAGTGTTTGTGTGTGTGCAGTTGGTATCGCCTTCGGCTAACAACTACCTGTATTTGTGATGTAGGTCAGCTCAAATACTCGCATACGTATACACTTTTTTTATTCAAGAGGAGACGAGTAATCCATTTTACCTACGTACACATCTAAGAGAAAGTAACGTATATGTACGTCTTTCGATATTAAGGCCGCTGATGTATATGACAGATCTTAATACAGCTATCTCTGCCCTAAAATTTTTTATTTTAATCTTGTTACAAAATAGTACGCGTTTAAAGTGTGTATTATTATTTTTGCTTGTACATTTATTTTCTGTCATTTGTTTTTTCATTCAATGTTTGTTATTGGATTTTATCTCGTATTTTGTTTCTCAGATGGTATGGATTTACACGACGAGCTTTAATAAATAAATAATTAAAGTAAATAGTGCTCTCTGGCAACTCTCTATATATAAGTAAATAAATTCAATAACTGGCAACCGTTCCATATTTATATAAATAAATTCAATAACTTCAACCCCTTTTAAGCATTGAGAGCATCTCTCGCTTACCTTTAATAAATAAATAATACATCTGGCAACCCTTCATATAATAATAAATAGTGCTCTCTGGCAACCCCAGAACTTCTATATAACAAATATTGGTACACTGAGCTCGCATTATGCGCTTGGTGGTCCAGGTGAAAACATGTATTCTCTTCTCTCTCCTTCTTAGGTTAAGGTTTAACTTCTTAGGTTAGGATACCCCTTTGGGTGGTGAGGCCATCCCAACTTCCCCCAAAGATTCTACTCCTCCTCCTTTCTCTCTCTTAGGCTAGGTATACCCCTATGGGGAGGTGAGGCCGTCCACCCTTCTCCCCCAAAGAGGTGAGGGTCACCCCTTTGGGGGGAAGGTCATCCTCCCTTCTCCCCCAAAGTTCCCCCCTTCATTCAACTTGGGGTTACTCCCACCCCTTGTTGCATAACCCCCTCCCCTTGTTGCAATACCCTCCCCCTTTGAAAATGTATCCCCCTCCCCTTTGCAACATTAACCCTCCCTTCTCAACATTGATCAACACTGCACTTGCACTCTACCATTTTGCGCCCATGCTACTAACACAAACTAAATATCGGGTAATTTCTCTGATGATCACAGTCGTATGTGTTTCATCTTAAATGTATCTACTTCTGTAAGCAGGCCTAAGTTGCCATGCTAAAGAGAGAAAGAAATTAAAGTTATACATATTCAGAAAAGTGAAATACATTAAAACAGAACTTCAAGTAAAGTTGTTTCTAAACATGTATATTTTTTAATGGCTGTCAGAGAACAAATCTTTAAAAAAACAACAAATACGCTTCAGTACATGAACGACAATATCTTATTAACACCTAATTTTGTTTTTAATGATATAGTTACCAAAAAAATAGTGCCATAATGTAACTTCGATATATATATATATATATATATATATATATATATATATATATATATATATATATATATACACACACACATACACATATATACACACACACACACACACACCGCTCTCTCTCTCTCTCTCTCTCTCTCTCTCTCTCTCTCTCTCTCTATATATATATATATATATATATATATATATATATATCGAAGTTACATTATGGGTATATATATATATATATATACCGGGTTGACGAAAAAAACCTGGACACTTTTGTTTTTCCTACAAATTTCAAACTTCTCAAGCTAATACAACCAAATTAGTACAAGATTAGCCAATAGTATGGTTATCATGTGCTGAAGACCTCAGTTAATTATCTTTGGTCGTTTCTTAATTATAAAAAATTTAACATGAAACAAACAGCGAGATTTTGTGAAGCTGACTACGCCCTTGGATGTGTCAGATGTTCGCTACAAAACAAGCTGTTTGCGCATGCGCACCTAAGACAATGATAAGTGGCCACATGGCGAATTGGTAGGCTAGCAGTGTAAGATTTCTTTAAGAAGTGTTGGCTGATGGAATATTTTTTTCTTATTTTTTTCCTTGTGGTGTTAATTAAAATTCTATCGTAATGGTTTTAAGTAAAGAAGACTTAGCTGTTATAAAGACGTGTTTTGCCGAGAAGGGATGGAGTACTAGAAAAATAATTCGGGAATTTCGGGAAAAAATTGGAAAAGAAGTACAGTAGAATACGTAATAAATAAAATTAGACAGTCAGGGTCAACTGACAGAAAACGTGGCAGCGGTCGTCCGCGTATTGCTCGGACTCGAGAAAACGAAAGGTACGTTGAAGAGCATGCGTTGTCGCAGGAAAATAATCCTGGTACTCATCTTTCGCAGAGAAAAATGGCGAATAATTTAAATATTTCGCACAACAGTGTCCAAAACATAATGAAAAGTAAAGGAATCAGATTTTTTAAAAGATTGAATGCCCCCAGAATAACAAAAGAAACCATGGGAAAACGGCTAGAAAGGTGTAATTCTTTGTACAGGAAATTTAATTTAGCAGACTTTAAACGCATGTTTTTTCAAGATGAGTTTGACTTTACATTAACTGTATCAACAAATCGACAAAACAACCGAGTCAATGCATTAACTTCAAAATCGGAAATCCGGCCAGACCGTCTTTATCATCCAATTTCACGATTTTCCAAGAAATTAATAGTATCTTGTGGTGTTTCTTACAATGGAAAAACCAAATTATTCTTTAGTGATCCACAGAAAACAAAAATTAACTCGCAAAATTACATTGAACACCTCGGAGAACTTTCACCGGAATGCCAAGACTTGTACCCGAACGAAGATTTTATTTTTGTTCAAGACAATGCACCATCTCATTCAGGCAAGGCAACCCAAGAATTTTTGATGGCGAACATTCCTGAATTCACAGAAAGTGAAGAATGGCCACCAAATTCTCCTGATTTAAATCCTCTGGATTACTTCGTGTGGAATGAGCTGAAGTCATTGGTGTACCATGGTCGCAGGGAACCATTTTCGAACCTGGAAGCACTTAGACAAAGAATTGAGGTTGTTTGGCCTATAGTGTCTGTCCCAAGACAAAATCAAGCCATCCATAGATCAGTGGAAAAGGAGAGTACTGGCCGTAATTCAAGAAAATGGGGCCAATACAACCTCGATTTCAATAGGGTAAGTTTTATGAGTTCCATTGAAATTTTTAGCACATGATAACTATACTATTGGCTACATCTTGTACTAATTTGAGTGTATTAGCTTGACTAGTTTGAAATTTGTAGGAAAAACAAAAGTGTCCAGGTGTTTTTCGTCCACCAGGTATATATATATATATATATATATATATATATATATATATATATATATATATATATATATATATATATGTGTGTGTGTGTGTGTGTGTGTGTGTGTGGGTGCGATGCAAAAACTGGAGTTTCCTCGTTGTATTTTGTTTTAATATAAGGTTGTAATATATATTCTGCTCGATTTTTTAGTTCATTCAGAACAAAAATTAAAGGACTTATAAGAACAAATTTGCTCGAATTTTTAGTTTATTCACAACAAACATTAAATGACATAATGACAAATTAATCATCAATATAATTCCCTTATTTTTCTATAACCTCCTCCCACCTGTAGAAAAGTTTTTTTATGCCACGTTCGAAGAAATCCCTTGGTTTCGAGTTAAAAAAAGCGATCACTTCGTTTTCGATAGCTTCCCTGGATTTCAACTTTTGTCCATCCAGGTGGTGTTGCAGACTTCTGAATAAATGGTAGTCTGAAGGTGCGATATCCGGAGAATAGGGTGGATGAGGCATTTTTTCCCAACCAAATGCCTCCAATTGGGCAATGGTGATTCGAGCAGTGTGAAGGCGCGCGTTATCCTGGTGGAATAGAACACCTCTGCGATTAATTAATGCAGGACGTTTTTCTTGTAATGCCATCTTCAATCGTTGGAGTTGTTGGCAGTAGACTTCAGCTGTGATTGTTTGGTTGTCTGACAGAAGCTCAAAATGAATAATTCCTTGCATATCTCACCAAACGCATAGCAAAATTTTATTTGGATGGGGTCCATTCCTTGGCTGAGGTTCAGGCTTTGTTTCGCGGCTAAGCCACTGATGTCGACGCTTAATATTGTTATAGAGGACCCATTTTTCATCCCCAGTGACGATCCGATTAAAAACGGTGCCTGCAGTTGCCGAGAATGCAGTGATGTGCAAATATTGATTCGATGTTGAAGATTCGCTTGTGAAATCATGCGGAACCCATTTTCCAACCTTCACTACTTTTCCTAACAGCTTCAAATGACGATGAATGGTCATATGGCTAACGCCGAGTTGCAGGCCAAGTTCTCTTACAGTTACCGTTGGGTTTTCCTCCACTGTTGCTTTCAGCAACTCTTCATCTAACTCATTTGGTTGTCCTGTTCGTTGATAATCTTTCAGACTGAATTCTCCATTTCTGAACTTCTCAAACCACCTCCTACACATTCATTCGCTCACATCATTTCCATAAACTCTTTGAATGTTTTTTTGCGGATTCACTAGCGTTAGATTCTTTATGGAACTCATACAGCATTACATGTCGAATATGCTCTTTCGTGGGCTCCATGTTTTTTCAATTACTGTAATATCGTAGGGGTGGCGTTGTAACTGTATGAAAAACACCAGAGAAAATATTCATTAGCCTAATCCTCCACTAGCTTAAGCCTACACTAGCCTAAGTCATTCTGTATCGTGATAAAACCTGTGCGAACCTGTCGCCGCGTGTATTTTGCAACATTTCTAAAACTATTTCACATTATCTTGAGGTTATTCTATTACACTGGTCAACACTCATTTTATTGCCAATCATATTAGAGTGATTTTGGGGTAACTTTGTGGTGCTGATTCCGAATATGACATCGGTTTTGCTAGATTGGCTCTAATTTATGAGATAATTGGTACCCCATTGAAACACGTAAAAATGCAAAAAATTTAATGTTCAGGCGGAGCCTACTTACAAATCGCATTGAAATTGTCTCAAATCATACAAAAGTAAACACATGAAATACATAATGGCATTTTATTCGGTCTCACCATCTAGAATGTTCCGGTAGTTTCCCATATGCACGCGTTATGGTTACGTTTCCTATTAATTGAGGGTATTCATTATCTCAAGAACTAGAGCCAAATCGGAAAAACTACTTTCATTTTGGAATTCAGCAACCCCAAAATACCCTAAATTCGTACGAATTTCCTTGGCAACGAAAAAAAAATGTTTTTTTGTTGACCTGTGAATTATCTATCGTCCGTTTTCTAATCGAGCAGAATTTATGTTACAACCTGATATTTTTTATTTTCATTTTGCTCTATCCAATAGAAAATCAGTTTACATAAGAACAAATGGATCACCTGAAGATCAGGACTTAATCTAATCAATCGTTAGGTCAACTGTACGCCCTTGACGATTAGTTAGGTTAAGTCATGATATTTCCGTTAGTTAGCCTTATAAGGCTAACTAAAGAAGGCTGGGGGCTATGGTTGCCAGATCAGATGGTTTCCAAACCCGGAGATTTTACCTACGAAGCTCATCATTATTTGTTTATGTAGTTAAATCGATATATAAGCTTTCTCCTATATATATATACGATAACGTTAACGATAACGATATAACGACATATAAACTTGACCGGAGACCGGAGACAAAGCTCAATTTCCGGAGACTCCGGCCCAAAACCGGAAACCTGGCCCTACAGTGGGGGCCCTGATCTTCAGGTGATTCGAACAAATTATTTTTTATATACAGGGTGTACATAAAGTCAGGATCTATTTTTGTGAAGCACTTGGAAATTATATGGAATTCAATCATAAAATGATAGTGGTAACATTTATTAAATAATTAAGAGTAGGATTCGACGTGACGCCCATCAGTATCCCTGCACAGCTCAAATCGTTCCGCAGCATTTCTAAACACATTCTGGAGCATTTGCGGGGTTATGTTATCTGCAGCAGTTCGTATACGTGTACGTAAGTTTTCAAGACTCGTAATCTTCGTCTGATAGACGTGCGATTTGATAAAGCCCCATGCAAAGAAATCTAAAGGGGTTAAATCTGGTGATCTCGCTGGCCAAGGTCTGTTGCTTCCGCGTCCGATCCAGCGATTTGGAAAACGTCCATTTAGATAATCCTGGACAATTTTGGCATAGTGACAAGGAGCACCATCATGTTGATAGACGACGGTACTAACAATCCTATCCCCAATCAGCTGAGGTTCAAGGAATTGCTGCAACATGTCCAGATAAATAAGCCCCGTAACTGTAGCTTCAGCAAAGAAAAAAGGACCATAAACCTTAGATTTTGTTAAACCCATCCAGACATTAACTTTAGGTGAGTCTCTTTCCCAATTTTGGACGAAATCATTCGGTCTTTCATCTGCCCAAATTCGACAGTTATGGCGATTTACTTTTCCACACGTATGGAAAGTGGCTTCATCACTAAAGAGAATGTTGTCCATTAAATTATCACTCCAGATTTGTTCTACGAGATCAGCACACACAGCACTTCGTCGAGGGAAATCTTCCTCATGTAAATCATGTAAAACCTGCAAATGATAGCTTTTCTTCTGCAAATTAACTTTCAGAATTTTGTGCACAGATGACGTCGGGAGGCCGAGTCTGTGTGATGCAGCACGAACGGACGTACGTGGCTCCTCAGTGATAATTCCGCGTACTGCATTCACGGTAAGATCTGACATACACGGTCGTCCTGATCTTGCTTCATCATTTACAGATCCCGTTCGTTTAAATTTGTTCACCAATTTTCGAATTGTCTTGTCTATTGGCCCCGGCTTATGAAATCTCCTAAACTTCTCTCTGATGTCATTGTATTTCTTTCCCTCGATTCGCCAAATTACTATTGCCACACGCTCTTCTGTATTCATTCTAAGGGCTTCTGAAAAGAAAAATAGAAAAAAAATAATTATTTCACAAAAATAGATCCTGACTTTATGTACACCCTGTATTGTAAAAACAAAATAATATTATGTACGTATATTTTAAATAGAGAACATAGACTCTTTTAATTAAACTTAGACCTACAGGCTTAACTTTTTCAGCATCTTTTATATTTCACACCAAAAACCTACATAAGTATAAAGCCAGTAAAATAATTATTGTTATAAAAAAAAGGAAAAAAAATATTTAGCATGCGTGTAAAAATTACAAAAGATAACATATTAATTAATGTTAGACCTAGTCCTTACAGCAGTGTTCCTCAACGTTTTATGTGATAGTGAATTCCTTTTGAAATAAAAAAAATTGCGACAACCCTTCTGTAAATGATCCAGCATATGGGTGATCAAAAAGTAACGCAACCCATGGAGAAACGCACATAATTGATTTTTTCCTTCTGTTGCAGGCGATGATTCAGAAGTGTGTTGATGCAATTTCACAGGAAACGTTGCAAAGGGTCTTTAAGAACATGAATCGCCGTATCCACTTGTGTGAAGCACAGAACGGTGCCCACTTCCAGCACTTGCTCTGAAATAAATCGTTTTCCCATGGGTTGCGTTACTTTTTGATCACCCTATACTTTAACTGCAAAAACAGCTCCAGAACTATTTCCCATGTGACGATGGAAATTGCTAAGAAATGGATATTTAATCCTTTTAAGGAAAGGATGGTAGAGTGTGCCGAACTTGCAGGAAATCTACACGATAAATTGACTAAACTTTCTTCTGACAAGATCCTGCAATTGTTATTACCGTCAGAAGAAAAATTTACATTTTGAATAGCACAGAAAAATGAGGAAGTTTTAATTCCATTTATAATCTCATACTTATGCGAAATGGGATTCTCATCAATGGTTGCAATTAAAACAAAACAGTGAAATTGAATGTCGATGTTTTACTTTGTGTTTAGTCAATTGAAGTGAATATACAAAGATTAACAAATGAAAAGCAGGCACAAATATCTTCATTGAAAGACATAGACTAACGGTTTCATGTGAAAATTACGATTAACAGAAAATAACTTCACCTGTAAAAATGTAGCATAATACGAGCTTTTATTTTTGCATAAAAAAGTATATATAATCATATATTGAATAAAAATTAAAGTAGTAAAGTTTCATTTTCTACACGTGAAAAGAGATCTGAGTACTCGACACTTTTTTTTCCAAATAGAGGAATCAGTTTGTAAACATTTTCCTTGTATCGTTTTCATTTCAAATGAATATAAGGAAATAATCTAATATTTTTTCAGATTAATAATATATAATTTACTAAGATGAAGGAGATATTTAACTGTCCCTAAACAAATAGTAACTCGGCGAATTACATAACTTGGAACAAAGATCCCAGTGTGATATAATTAATTTAGACAAAAATAGTCAACGTGTACATTTAGCTCCAAATTAATTTTTTAAACAAAACTAAACCTCTGTAAAATTTCGATTGAACAATGCGTTTAGTTTCTTTCCTTATCATCTTTTCTGTCTGCGAAGGATACAACATATTAATATCAATTCCAAACACTGTCAAAAGCGAAAGCTCTTTCGTATTAACTATTGGGTATAACTTAGTTAATGCTGGGCACCATGTTACCTTCATAACAGGATTCAAAGGGTCGAAAGAACACGAAAATCTTACTGTGGTATGGCTTCCAGAGCTGGAAAGACTTGGTGAACTAGATGGCGAAAACAGTTTCATTCGGGACTCAGGCTTGTTCTTCTATAAAGTATTAGAGTATTATTGTAGCATTCAGAATGAAATAATTTGGGCGGACAAAAGAGTCATGGAGGTATGGAAGAAAAGGAAAGACTTCGATATATTTTTAACTATGTCTTACTACAACGAGGGAAGTTTTGCATTTTTAATGGACAATGATATTCCATTCGTACAACTTGTTTCACCAGGAACTGAAGGCCTCGCCCTGTCAAGGGAGGGAAACTGGATAAGTCCCTCAGTCATGCCGTCTATTTTGGTCTCATTCGATGATAATATGAGCTTCTGGGAAAGAACTCTTAACATACCGTACACCATCCTGTTTCATTACTTACAACACAGGACTATTGCAAAATATACCGAACCAGTAACTAGAGTCTTTCCCGACATTGGATATTATTCAAGGTAAGAGTTATATCCGTTATAGTATATAGAGATCTGGTCAGTATAGGTCTGCGTTCGAAATAACATTAAATTAAACCTTAATTTGAACAGCATGTGATGTTTTCGTTAAAAAAGAAAGTAAAATTTTTGCTCTAAACCAGTGGTGCTCAAACTTATGGCAATCATGTGCTATTTTATGCCATTTTTCCAAAATGCAAAACGTAATGTGCCACTATGACTATGTCGAATAGCCCTAAATTAATATACTTTTTTTATATTGTCCAAATAAATTGTATTATTAGTAAAGCAATAAATGTCGTGTGTATTTTATAACTATATTTTACGTTTTCTTTATGGTACCTGCATTACAAAGCCTTGTGTACTTCCTTCCCTCCAGCTAATTTGTCAAATATGACGCACTTAATATAATATGAATGATTATTCAGTCGCTGAATTTTAAATCTTGTTGCGCCAGCGCTCCAGGCAGTCTTAGAAGAGTTGCCAATTACCACTCCGAAAATTCTCAAATTTCATGCTTACGCGAGGGCATTCTGAATTCAGGCTGTTGCAGCATTATAATCATTGATTTTTTATTTGCCTTGATGAGTGGCCATGTGTCATCGTCAGAGTCACAATGTGTCAGGTTTGGCACATGTGCCAGGGTTTGAGCATAAACGCATAAATAGGCTATAAAAATGCAGAATAAAGAGAAAACTGCAAAAGTTCTATTAGTATGTTCTCAAACATGTAGACAGGTAGTAGAGGTTAGGCTGCACGTATTAAAGTGTAGGTAAGAAAAAAATTATTTTGTCGTTTTATGAGAGATTTTTTAGGGGCACATTCGCCTCTACTTGCCTGTTTGGCGAAAGTGCCCCCAGGAGAATCTAAGTGCTGTTAGATTTAGCTACTACGCTCTATTCAATGTTCATTTTCAGGATAATAAATTCATTGTAATATTTTTTGGTATTTTCTACTCTCATTTTGACATAATATAATTTCTTTTTCTCTACATAAGTTAGCATCAGGCGAAGGTGCCCCTAAGTATGGCGAAAGTATCCCAACCTTCTGACGAAAATACCCCTATAGTGGTGCACATTCGCCTTCTGGGTATTTTTAATTGTAATGATGATAAGTCAAAGAAATGTCTATAGTTTGACAAAATATTGATGACATGCGTGCTTCACTCTCTGAACTTTTAAATAGTTTTAATATCCAGTTTTTTCATGAATTATATGAACATTTTAAGGCATTAAAAAAAGGGTGCGAACTAACCCCACTCTCCCCTATGTATATATTGCTATATATGGAAATAATATAATAAGGTTAATTAATTATTGGTTATAAATTAACCAAGAGACAAAACTGATCATGCAAAACGACAAGAATTTGTATGGCTAAAAATAAAAATGAAATAATTTTAAGATTGATTTCATGTATCGCGAACATTACTGTTTGATCTTAGGGTTGAAGTGGACCAGAGGTTAGCGGAGAAGGGTGTAAATCACGCTCGCGCTATCAAAAAAACGAACGGTTGTTGATACCTCAAGAGTGAATGGTTGCTCAAAGGTGTTTTGTTTACCTTTTGGTTTCGCCTGAGGAATATCCTCGAGAGGAGATTTTAAATTTTAATTTAAAAATTTCCTTAAGACCGGGCATAAGTGTAACGAACTTAAAATTAGAAGAGCGAATCAGTGCGTCTCAAGGCTTGTTGAACGAATGTTCCCTCACAAAATCTGTGTTAAAATTTAAATGAGAAAATTAATTTAGTTCTCCTTTTAAGAACAAAAAACGAGTTCTTACTGGAAGTTTGCTCAAGTATATAAATGTACGTATATTGTGCCGTATGGGAGAATTCAAATCGTGTGTGGCACATAGAAGCGAAAATGTTCTTCTAATTTTGAGTAAATTACTCACAAAGCTGAAATAGTTTTTCCTTAAAATTTAACGGAAGTAAACGTAGAACTCCGGGTTACATTTGCGTAACTAAAAAGACCGTGTTTTCCCGTAAAGAAAACGGGTATCGAGTTCTTTCGATTGCGTATACATTTACTGTATACGAATTTGGGGTAATCTGAAAAGTGTTATTCCTATTGTACGTTATTTAAAACAGCTTAATCCGATCTAGGAAGGTCTACCTGGCAGATAAGTGGTTCTAATCGTAATTCAAGTAGTACGGAATTCATTTATTCTAATCATTCATTTATTGTAATCACATAATGTATGTTAGCTATGCGGTAGAAGGCCAAACAGGCCTATGATTGTAACTTAAATTGTTATTGGTCCATTCATTTTAATGGTCTTGCGTATTACAGTTACAGCTGTTTTCAGTTAAATAACTACAAATTGTAGATTAAATTCCTAACAATTCTATTTTAATTTGATTATGCATTTAATTTTAATTGTCTTGTTAATTCTGAATATAAAATTCTTGAAGTACTGTAAGAATCAATGTCTCAAGTGTCATTTCTCTAAACAAATATTCATAATTATCAAAAATTTCATTTTTGCATTGTAATTGGTTTAATAAAATCTGTGACGAATACATTATTTTTGTAAAAGACTTTTAAAGTATTCCCCTACACGGTTTGACAGAGAAATAAGACTATATAACAAGTTATATATAGTATAACCTTGGGTTAAATTTATATAATGTGGTTTAAAGGAAAACCGGCTAAAATAAAAATATAAATCATACAATAAATGTAAAATATAAAACCACGTCAAATAACAATATATATACTGTATATTAGCATTATTATTAAGTTATTAGTGCATCATAAAGATGCTTTGAAATCTTTGCCTAAAACGTCTTTGCTAGTTGGCAACAAAGAAAAGTCCTAAGATGAAACTTCCTTTTCAAGGAAATGATACCTCTTGTGCGGTATATTTATAGGATACGAGAAAAACAAATATTTTAAATTAAAACGAAATCAAGTATTTACGGCAGGTCTTACGCAATAAAGTTTAGTGATATCAAAGAGAAAATTCATCTTTGCATAAAAAATAAATTGAATAAAAATGTTTTCGTTCAGTGATAATTATATTCAACTTTACCAGCTGATAAAATGATAAAACTACGCTTATTAGTGGAAATTATCTTACTCTCAAGCAGTTCCTTACTACTTTGTGATAAGCTCATTTCTCAACATATGTATTACATTTAGGAAGAAAGATATGTGTGTATTTGGACATTTTCATCACTTGTAGTAGGTTTAATGTTTTAATCGTAATGCCAACCGTCCATAAAATCCTACCTGGTCGTTTTTGCAATTGTTGTTCTTAGAATGGATACAACGTGACTTTCGTTACTTTATTTTCTTTGAATAAAGAACAACCCATTATAGAAATATTTGTATTTGCCTATCCTAAACTCTATAAGAAAATCACCAAAATTTTAGAAGCGTTATAAAGGACATTCCACTCTGGCGTTGAAAGTACTTTAGTCTACCGTTAAATAGACTGGTTAACACCCTCTGTTATCTCTTTATTCTTGCTGAATTATGATGAATATCAGGGGCGGATCCAGGGAGGATACCCTAGGGGGGACACCAAACAGACACCATGCCGAGTATTTTATTTTATCCTCATTTTTTATATACCATACGCTTCACCCACTATCCTGTGAGGTAGCAACAGGAAACAGGCTTCCTGTTCCAGTGCGTGAGCTGAAAAGTATAAAAAACTCACCTCCCTGAGGGGATGATCCACATTTAAATTATATTATAATGCATAGATAGGCCCTAGTTTTCAATGATGTGATCGTGATAGTTGCATTGACAAAGAAATAGTTATTTTTCAAAGACATAATAAAGAAAACAATTTTGGTGTGAAGCGTTTTATGGAATTCAGTAAAATTTCGACTTGGTCTCCTTTGGGATGTAGCATATGGGAGGCACGTGCCCCCTAGGTCCCCCACAGGATCCTCCCATGGTTATATATTTCGCCCAAGTGGCTAGAGAAAGAAAAAGGTACAACATGAGTCGAGAAAATTGCATGAGCTTCTGCGAAAGGATAATGTTTCCTAGATTTGGACAAGAAGAAAATGACTGATATTTTACTAGATGTTTTGGTGCTGGTTAAGTATGCGGTCTACCATCTGAGTTTTGACAGAATATTTTCGTTAAAACTAACGAAAATATCACGACTTAACCTAACCAATTATCAAGGGCGTACAGTTGATCTATTAGTAAATAGTAAATACTATTCCAGAAACAAACAATGTTATAATTAATAATTCACTGGGGAACAAAAATTTTCTTTTTCTTGGTGCCTGAGATTTTAGACCTTATTCTGGATATTTTCATGCCACTGATTCAGAAAATATCATCCATTTTGTTCTAGCAGCTCTAGTTTTTGAGATATTGAATACGTCATTACCTACTTTATTACCCTTCTGGAACGGTATTATGAGTTGCTCGTAAATCTAAATGCATCTGTATAATTAAATTGTAGCTATGATTTTGCTGATGTTGCTGTTTTGCGTGTGTATTGTACATGTACTAACGTGAATTCTTTCCTGTTACAGGTGTTGACATGGCTTCATCACGAAGAAAGTGTTTAAATCATCCAGATGTGTTTTGTTTTATCTGCGGAGAGTACACGTTCATTGAACAGAGAAAAACTATTACTGATTTTGTGAAAAAAGCTTATTTTGCCTATTTCAAAGTACAACTAGGGGACCAAGATAAGCCATGGGCTCCTCATGTTGTGTGTAAAACGTTGTACGGAGCATCTGCGGCAATGGACCAACGGAAAGAGGAGGTGCCTGAAATTGGTATACCAATGGTATGGAGAGAACAGAGAAACCACAGTGATGACTGTTACTTTTGTTTGGTGAATATAAAGGGCATCAATGGACGTAACCGGAGTAAATGGACGTATCCTGACATAGATTCAGCTAGACGGCCTGTTTCACATTCAGATGAGATACCTGTCCCATCATTCAGCCATCTTCCAGAGCTCCCTCAAGAAGATGATGAATCTGCTACTGACAAAGAAAGCATATGTCGGCAAAATGACAGTGATTTCGAAGGACCGTCATCAGTTGCAGAAGGTTTTAGTCAACACGAATTAAACGACCTCATAAGGGACTTAAGTCTTTCGAAGAAATCGTCTGAATTGTTAGCTTCCAGGCTGGGAGAAAAAAATTTACTGCTGCCGGGAACCAAAATCACGTTATATCGCGACAGAGAAAGGATTTACTGCCCTTCTTCTCAAAAGAGAACGATTTAGTTTTCTGCAACAATGTGCGCGGATTGCTGATGAAAATGGGCATATCGGAATACACACCAAGTGAATGGCGGTTATTCATAGATAGCTCCAAACGGAGCCTAAAATGTGTTCTTCTACACAACGGCAACAGATACAGATCAATCCCAATTGGTCACTCAGTCGGTATGAGAGAAGAGCACGGGACAGTCGCCCTAGTCCTAGAAAAGATATCATACCGAGACCACCAATGGGTGATCTGTGTGGATCTGAAGATGGTGAATTTTCTCCTGGGCCAGCAGAGCGGGTACACCAAGTACCCGTGCTTTATATGTCTCTGGGACAGTAGAGCTAAAGATGAACACTGGGTGAGAAGACAGTGGCCTCTGAGAGAAAACATGGTGGTTGGAGAAAAAAATATCATCAAAGAAGCTTTGGTTGACAGAGAAAGGATCATATTGCCACCACTGCACATCAAACTAGGTTTGATGAAACAATTTATAAAGGCTTTGAACAGAGATGGGACGTGTTTTGGCTACATATGTAGAAAATTTCCTGCGCTGAGCATGGAAAAGCTGAAGGCAGGTATTTTCGATGGACCGCAAATCCGGGAACTCGTGAAAGACCCGCGTTTCCAAGATTCAATGGACAACATTGAGGCACATGCGTGGTCATCGTTTAGTATGGTTGTGAAGAATTTCCTTGGGAACTATAAGGCCGATAACTACGGTGAACTAGTGGAGAATATGCTCTCTTTTTTTTGTAAACTTGGCTGTAAAATAGCATCAAACTGCATTACCTCCACAGTCATTTGGATCGTTTCCCAGATAACCTCGGTGATCTAAGCGAGGAACAGGGTGAACGATTTCACCAAGAACTAAGGACCATGGAAGAACGGTACCGCGGACGATGGGATACTCACATGATGGCAGATTACTGGTGGAGCATCCAACGCGAATGTCCTGGCACATCTCATCGCAAGAAATCTCAGAAACGCGGTTTATGTGAGATGTCTCAATGAAAGAACTTTTTTTGCCGTTCGTGTCTCAAGCTTGTTTGAATTTAAAAAATATTTTTCGTACCTTATGCTTGTTTGATGTTAATACACTATCTTTGCTGACATTCATCATACTTTTGTATTCAATTGACAACAACAGTGATTGCCAGTCAGCAATTATATAATATTATATACATTACAGTATATAGAAATATATATAGATATATATCATATCTTGATAAGCAGAGCTGATGGAGAAAAACTAATGTCATTTTTAGAATCAGCGACCTCAATATACCCAGAAACAGGTCTAACATCTAAGTCACCAAAAGTTGTGTTCCCCAGTGATATATAATAGATCAACTGTACGCCCTTGATAATTGGTTAGGTTAAGGCGTGATATTTTCGTTAGTTTTAACGAAAATATTCTCGTCAAAACTCAGATGGTAGACCGCATACTTAACCAGCACCGATGTTTTTAGTAATTCAGTTTCTAACAAGTATTGTGAAGATACGTTATCAAGTATAGTGTTTATTTTAAAAATTACCGATTAATTAATATCGAAAATAATGCAATTGAAAATGGGGGATGCGAAAGAAATTAAGATGCACACGTATATAATGAATGTTGCTTAAATTTCAATGCATGCTCTCATGTTCTGAGAATAACGATAAGATAGTAAATTTGAAGTACTGATAATATGATAGGGTGTTTCATATTAGTAAATCTATATTTTTAATTACTGTAGTTTTACATATTAGTATATGTTCAGCAGACTCGATTCCTTAAAGTCTATAATGTATGTAGATGGAAAGGAATTTGTGCTTTTGTTGATATCTGTGCCCCTATGTAGTGGTTTTAATGTTTTAATTGCAACGCCATTCACCATTAAAAGCTTACATGGACTGTTCACTCATATTGCTCTCGGACTGGCTGATGCAGGACACAATGTGACTTTCACTACTCCATATGCTTTGAATAAAGAACATCCAAACATAGAAATGTTAGTAACTCCGCAAATTTTGCCTATCACAGATGCTGTAGCAGTGTTTAACATCAAATCATCGAAAAACCTTTCCACTTCAATACTGGAAAATGGTCCCAAATTTGTTCACGCCTTCTGGTCTGACGAAAGGGTGATGGCTTTATGGAAAGAAGAAAGAACTTTGACTTGTTCATGACGATGTCCTACTACTCCGAATTAACTTTTCCATTCCTATTTGATTCCAATGCAACATTTGCCCAAGTCTGCACTCCAGGTGTTGAAAGTGTTTCGCTGTCCTATGAAGGAAATTGGTTAACGCCCGCCGTTTCCCCCATTCCTGCTGAATTACGATGAATATATGAGTTTCTGGGAAAGAGTAATTAATTTACCTGCATCTTTTTCTTACTATTTTCTGCAAAGATCATCAAAGACTATATACTATGAAGCAATGAAAGATTATTTTCCAGATATTACTGAAAAAGAAAGGTTCGTTGTAATTTTGTTAAGAAAGAAGGTTAGTCAGTATGTAGTATTATTGGGAATGAAAACATTCAAAGGTTTGTGAAAAAAATAAAAAATCTGGCAAAAGAGGTACGAGCACAATGGAAGCTGAGAACAGAGTTAATCCATTCGACATTATAATAACGTACAGAGTACATCTTATTTTGGGCAGACTATAATTTAGCTGCGTCATTGCGAAAAAGTTAAGTAGGGCAAGCATCATATTATCAGTGTGATAATAATTCGGGTATCAAGAAAGTGTTTGAGTGTAGATGCAGCAGAATGTTCGCATGAAGGTACGCTCTAACCTGCAAACACTACATTACTTCACTACTTTAAAAATGCGTGCATCCATTCTATTTCCTCTTTGGGATTTGAAGGATTCTGGTAAAATTTCCTTGTCATTCATCGTAAGGGAAATAAATCACTTAAGGAGAACGTAATGATGTTACAACGATCAAACTATTATTATTTTAACACGCTAACTCTTAAGACGAAAAATAATTAATTCGAGATAAAGACATAACATCAGGGGTCATCAATTAATTTTCTTTGTAGTCTGCAGAGCTGTGCGGGCAACAGCGTTTCCACCAAAATTTAACTTTGAGTCAAAATGTGTTCGTTTGATGTTGTTTCGTTTGGACCAAATGTCTATATAGACATCCGTTAATTTTATATCAGGAAAGGTTGCGTTAGGCTAGTTGAACTCTCAGGTCGATTTATAGAGCCTAAAATACAGAGTAGACCAAAGTCAGAGCATATAGGGAAACTAATTGATTGCACGACTAGGTCTCGTTGAATGGTCTACTACGTCATCAGATCTAACGTCTTTTGATTTATTTTTGTGGGGTTATTTGAAATTTGTCGTTTACAGTGATCATCTTCAGTCCATGGAAGAAATGAAGACTCGAATAATGGCTGAATATTCTAAGATTTCCCCGGTTTGAAGATATCACTCAAAAGAAAAAGTGAGAAGTGTGTCGAAGTTAATGAGCCTGACTTTGAACATTTATTAGGAATAAACCAATATAATGCCTGAAACAGATTATTTCCCCTGTGTGTACTGACATCTGGGCCACCCTGCTTACGCTTAGGCAAGGATAGAAAACGAACACATTTTGGCGAAAACAGAAGAGCACCGTTTTTGTAATTTTTCCAAGATCTACTCTCACATTTGTTTACTCGTAATGGGGCCGACATTATTTTACCGAAATTACCTTAAAATCACTACTTTTAATCTCACGAATGGAAACTAAATTTAAACTTTGTAAAAAAGAATAGAAAAAGGTTGATTCTGATTATTTGGAAATAATCATTGTACAAAGATTGGTTTATTCTCAGTGATCCGAATAAAATCTGTGAGAGGGAGTTCCGGATCGTTAGTTAGTTATTTCCGCACGAAGGAAACATCTACAGAGCTATTCGAAACAACATTTAAAATTTTAAATATTGATATCAATTAACTATATTCCCCCTCATTATAATAATTATAATAATTATTAGTAATAATACAAATTACATGGCACTTGCTAGTACAAACTCCATATCACACAATTTAATACGTCATGAACATTTTTATTAACAAATCTGAAGTCTGCAAATATTCATCTTTAGAAAATTGATCTTGAATTGTTAATTAATCCTTTGCGTAATAAAATCAACAATTTCCTTACAATAAGTGCATAATAATCATTTATAGCAAGACAACATCTGCATTCACCATTTCAAAATGTTATATATGAACAAATACACTTTTTATACTGTAAAATGCTCATTACATACAAACATACAGATATGCATACATACATACAAACATAATACATATACAATGCGTGTCGATGGTGTAATAGTTAGCATCACTGACTACGACGAATCGCCCGGCCTCGGGTTTGATTCTTGCCGAAAGCAGATGGCGCGCAGCGCACCCAGTTGTTCAGCTTTCCAGAAAAAATAGGTTGGTAGATAAATGGTACCCTGGGTGGCCTTGTGTTGAGACACTGTGCTGCTGATCGCTAGGTCATGAGATCGAGTACAGGCAAGGACTTTGTAATTTCTGACCACCCGTGGTGAGTGGTGGTTCGGCTTCCACATTAAGCTGTAGGTCTAAGGTGGAGCAACAGGCTTGACCTTCGTCAGAACGAACAAGTCGGGCGGAAGCAAACAAGGTTAACTAAGGTATGTTCATGGTTTCATCATTCTACTTGAGTTATGAGTGCATCGACTAATATATATATATATAATGATAAAAAGGATGCTGAACGCCCACGTCAACATTATGAAGATGTAATATCGGACGTTTGGGAAGTCAACTTCCCACCATTTAACTTCCAAAACGTTTGATAATAAATCTTCATAATGTTGATGTTGGCGTTGATCATCCATTTTATTCTTAAATGTCGGTTCCCCAAGAACAGCGCTTTCTCTACAGTTTTATACATATATGTATACACAAACAGAAGTTTCAAATAAAACCCCATGTAAACGTCGTAACGACACGCTAATCCTCTCTCTCTCATTCAGTTATTACGACCGTGTTGCTCTCACCCTAATTAACGGACACTTCGCTTTGGATAGCCCAGTGCCTCTTCTACCGAGTCAGATTGAAATTGGAACCATAAATGCAAGGAAGCCAAAACCACTTAATAAGGTGATTTGCAGGTACTCGCATATTATTCGTTTTTGCTAAGGATAGCGATGATGTCACTGGATGTTAGGATGTCAAGATGTCACCGTTATTCTAAACAACATTCAGTTACACAAAGTCATTATTTTCCAGTACTTTTTCTGTCTTTGTATCTGAGATATGGATGTATATCATACAATGAGAAATGAAGTATTGTATGTTCGGAAATCGGGTAATATTCATACAAAGTATGCTAAAATGAATGAAAAGACCTTAGAATATTTATGTTGTATGTGAATAGGTGAAAGGAATAGCTGAATATGAGAAAGAGGAAAATAATGTGTATAGAGTGGCAAAATAATTAGTAGGCTTTCACAAAGGGATTTAAATGACACAGCTCACAAGAATTACAATTGTAAAATGTAAAAATTGACAGTAATCACTACGAATACACACATACTCGTACAGAGTAACTAATAAATATTGAGATAAATTCAGAATGAGGAATGGACATAGGGACAAAGAATCTACACCAAACAGAGAGTAAGACGGATAAATATACAGATATACAAAAAGCAAAACAAAAAAAATCAGAAACCTTCAGACAGTTCTAGAAACAGGAGGGCATACATACAAAGAAACAGACGACTAAATGGGATATAGCTAAACAGACAGATAGAGTAATATACTATACACACAGTATATATATATATATATATATATATATATATGTCGCGCGTGTGCGCGGGCCACTGCCCGCAGGCGACTTTTAAGATGAATGCACTTTGGATAATCCAACGAAGGTGGTCCTTGTTGGTTAAGCTCGGCCTTAGCCGTAGAGCATCCGAGTAACAATAATGTGACACAGTTTCTACCAAGTTTTTTCCGAAGGAGTAAATGGAAACACTTCATTTCTCAATGGGAGTTTTCATTCACTCATTGATTTTTATTACACAAAGTAGCTACAGAACGAGGCACTGAAGGAGGGAAATGAATTTACAGCCTCTTACGATAACCACTGAAAGCTCAGGCAGGGGTTTACAGGGAGAGAGGTGCAACCTCTGGTCACAATGGCTCAGGCAGGAATTTTTTTAAAGGGGAGGAAGGTCGTCCTCCGCGAGTACGGGATAAGGCAGGAATTTAAAGGGAAAGAGGTGCAACCTCTTGTAACAATGGCCCAGGCAGGAATGATTTAATTTACAATACAAGAAATAAATAAGTCTAAAATTTTTGGGGAGTGCAGTTGAAGGCTAAGCTCCCACTTTAACTGGAGAGCTAAATAATTCTGACGTTAAGCATAATTTAAGCATACAACAAAATTTAGAAAGATAAAAAAATTAACAAAAAAAACTAATTTTTGTAAGGTATACACTTTTGGATGGCGACATAATGTCGGGGTACCGACATGTACCGATAGGGTGTGTCGAATTTTTCAACTTTCAAATTCCAAATATGAGGGGTGCTAAAAAGTTGCAGCATGACTTAGAAATTCTAAAGATATTTTTGTTAATTTAATATAATTTAGTTTTGCTTGGTAAGAAGCTACATAAAAATAGTGACTTTTTTTACTTTTTTGTGGAATTATATAATAATTATTATATTAATAATTATATATGCTGTATATATAATGCACTGCTGTTTTTGCTTATTTCACAGGTTGAAACATATTCATCAGTGTGCTGAAGATTACTTGTCCGTCAGTGCTAATATCCTAACCAGTGGGAATTGACCTACAATGGCTTCTAAAAGGGGGACAAGACTGGGGACATTCACACATATGAGCAACCTAATTGGAACTGGTAGAGAGTTGTTGCCCTCTGAACTCCCAACTCTGCGAGACGTTCTGAAATATGGGCTACTGCTAAGAGAACAAAGTGGTGAGGATGTGAGAAACTACCCAGCAGCCAGTCTTGCAAAGGACATTTACCCTAAAGTGCTTGAAAAGTGGGAACGAGCAAACAGTTCTTTTGTAGCCCCCGTTGTAAATTCACGAGTCACAATCTTAAACAAGATCCAAGAGAGCTGGGAGCAGGCCAAAAACATATCTCTTGGGAGAGGAAAGCTACATGTCAAAGAGGCTTTCATTGCAAAACTTGACAAGCTTTTTGACATCCTCAGTTGCAAGTGTAAAATTGTTCTCTGCTCTGAATTTGGCTGCCTTGCAGATGCTGGTTGCAAAACGAAACTCACATTAACTGTACATGCCCTAGGGCAGGGGTGGGCAACCTTTTTAAGTGAGCGTGCCAAAATCGTCAAATCTTTGATGCAAAAGTTAATCTTTACCATTTTTAGCAGAAAACATTAAGTTAAAAAAATTAAATAAATAAATATGCAAATTCTTCGCTGAGTTTTATATTTTAAGGTGAGCCCGGGGAATCGCGTGCCGGAAAAAAGTCGTTGGCGTGCCACGTTTGGCACGCGTGCCAAGGGTTGCCCACCCCTGCCCTAGGGAGATGAAGATCCCTGTGAAGGAACTTGCTTTCATTAAAGGTCAGAGAGACAAGTCTGGTTCTATTGGACCACATCAGATTGGCTTGCCAGATCAACCTGAGCACAACAGACAAGTCAAAAAGCAGAAGCGGCAAGAAGACGAAAGAAGAAGGCTTGCTGAATATAAGCAGACAAGTAAGCAGGATGTTTCAATGCCATCAAATGAAATAATTTTCTCTGATGATGAAAATGAAGAACAATAGCTGATGCTCAAGATGGAAAGGATGGAAGTTATGAAGTGACATTAGAAATACCAAGCACGTCTTCAACTTCCAATAAAAAGCCAGAGTACAACACATTAGAAATACCTAATGTTGCTATGCATAGCATCAGATATGGTGTTGGCCTGCGTGCCACAGCTGCCATCACCACTGCTGCCTTTATGGATGCTGGCTTGATCACTGAAGAAGACAAGAGACTTGTAGTTGATCACAATAAAGTCAAGAGGGCCCAAGAAAAAGTTATGAGATCCCTGGATCAGGAATTTGATGATCTTTGTAAGAAGGGCGAAATTGACTGCATCTTCTTTGACGGCCGTCAAGATACAACTAAAGTTATGCTGAAAGCAGACAATTCAGATCGTCAGTTCCCCAGCATCATCAAAGAAGAGCATTATTCTGTGTGCAGTGAGCCAGGTGGAAGATATCTCTACCACTTCACTCCTGAGAAAGGCTCAACGAGAAAAAAACCTGCTGAAGTTATTGCTGATAATCTTGTAGATTTCATGAAGAAGAAGGGCATTGATAAATGCCTGCAGGCCATTGGAGGTGATTCTACAAATGTTAACACTGGCTGGGAGGGTGGTTCCATGCATTGGGTAGAGGTCAAGCTTTGCCGTAAGCTGATCTGGTTGGTTTGTGCCCTCCACACTAACGAGTTACCCCTGCGACACTTGATCACAGCACTGGATGGGAAGACCTTGTCTAACAACAAGTGGACAGGTAACATTGGCAAGATGCTAGACACTGCAACCGAACTTGAAATTGATCCTTCATTCACCAAACTCTCAATTGGAGAGCCTCTTACTTCACTGAGTGACAATGTCGTAAAGGATCTCTCTACTGATCAAGCGTACGGGTATAGAATCACACAGGCCATAAGGACAGGAGAACTTCCCACAGATCTGGCCCTTCTTGAAATTGGTCCAGTGAGCCATTCAAGGTGGTTGACAACAGCAAACAGACTTTGTCGCATTGGGTTTCAAAACATGGCTTTAAAGGCAAAACCCTCAACAACTTAAGACTGATAGTGGAATACATTGTTGGTGTGTACTACCCCTGTTGGTTGAACATCAAAGTAAAACACTCTTGGGTGGAAGGCCCACGCCACATCTTGTTTCAGCTGCGGCTAGTTAGGCTGCAAAAGAAGGCTGTAGTGGATGCTGTTTTGCCAACCATCAAGCGCTCAGCATGGTATGCATTCAGCGAAATGATAATCCAGACACTCTTGTGCTCAGATGACAGTGATGAGAGGAAAGCTGGTGTCCAAAAGATTGTTGACATGAGGGGTGGAGATGATGACACACTTGGAGATCTTTCTGTACGTCCCAGGAAGACACCTTCCATCAACCCCAGTGCTTCTTCTGTGTTGGAGCTGACAGACTAGTCTGACGGGGTTTTGAACCTCCTTTGACATGTAAACTGACTACAGCGGAAGTAAAGAAGTTCTTTGACAAGCCTATGCAAGTTCCACAGTGGCCCTGTCATGCTCAGTCAATAGAGAGGTGTGTGAAACAAGTCACAGAGGCAGCAGGAAGGGTGTATACACAGGAGAAACGTGAGGGCTATATCAGAGGCCAAGAAGCAAGTCGGCGGCTGATGTCCAAGAACGAATCAAAGCAAGACTTGATGAAACTTGTTTAAATATTTTTTTTTACTGATGTCATTACTTTCTAATGTTGTTTTATGATTACAAGGATGTGTTTTATGATTACTAGGATATGTTTTATGCAGAGAAACTAAAATTTTTATAGCATTACCTGACATTTTGAGAAGCTAAAATTAATAAATGTTGTTTTCCGAGAGCAATTTATGTGCTTTTTAATCAAACGTAGATTTACCAAGCTAACTGTTGAGCAATCACAAAAATAATAGCAGATTTGAATTCTTCACATCCAAAAACATATTTTTAAAACCCATCAGTGAAGGAATTGGCAAAAATTAATTTTCACCTCCCAAATTGACACACCCTAATGTACCGAGTACATTAAGTACATTAATAACATCATATTAAATTATTACCGTTAATTACAATTTTAGCAAATTGTTAATTGACATATCTGATACTGAAGGAAGCAATCTAAATAGGTGATACAATTTATATACTGTAATGAAGGAGAGTTCTCCGTTGTTCTATAATTTAAAGGGGGTTAACAACAATGTTATATATTTATAGTTATCAATAGTTACGCCAAATTATGTCAAATATTATTAGAAGAATGGTTGGTTATCATAGTTTGAAAGCCTAAAAGCCAGCGATGATGAAAACGGAGGAAAAATACAGTGTACTTTCCATTGGAAGTACACGGACATTTATGATAACGTAACACATAAGTAGCATAGAATTTGAATGACAATTAGGTAGAAATAGTAAGTACAAGTAATGAGAACGTGGATAACTATGTGACGTAAGGAGATAACGAACCAGTGGCCTGGCACGGAAACAATATAGTATATTATAATAACATAACATAACATAACATAACATCTTAACGTTATAAATTGGTAGTAGAAGCAAGAGAGAAGAGTTCGGATTGAGAGGCTCGCTTTTGGCAACGTCATCGGAATTCGAACATTCATATCAGCATTAACGAATCTCTTGCGAGAGGTGAAATAATTAAAAGAAAAAGTAAAAAGCATACATGTGGACGTATTTACATGTACGTAATCATGAGCATCAAGGGACATGTACGACTGCACAAAGTATTGTACACATATCGGTTGTCACACAATAGGTTGTGTGCGTAATATAGATACGAGTAAAAATGGACTGATAGGTTGAGAGGGCATAAGTAGACAATAGGTAGATGAATGAATAAGTAATAAAATAAATAAAGGAAGCGGTCAAGAAAGAACATGGATGTATGAATGAGTGTGGTCGAATAATATTTATATTGCAGAACACCAGACAGGACACAACATATAAATAATGACTTATAGAGAGTGAAGTTTTTATTATTATTATTAAAGAATTTACCATACATTGAATACGGAAGATATCCACTTACTAAACACGTGATTCAGTATTCAAGGTATTCAAGGAAATTAAGTTACTTTATGACGTCGTAGTGATTTGTTTGTACGTACAGTATAAGTCATTACTGGGAGAAATTAAAGGAGACGAATTAGAGGGACATAGTTAAGGGACATTCGCTTTTCACAGCGAACTTCTAATGGCACAAACATGGATACTGCTCAACCGTAGAAATGGTCGGTCGCATGGTTGTGACATATATATATACATACTGTATATATATATATATATATATATATATATATATATATATATATATATATATATATATATATATATATGAGAGAGAGAGACAGACTGTAATCACTATAAATGTTTGCTTAATTAATACATTTAATGGAAGCACATAAAGTGATGATACTGCTATGATTTTGTTCATTTTCTCTCCCATTTACGTTTTACACATTTCAAAATTTTAAGTTTACCACAAAAAATTTTAGAGGTAGACTGAAAAATACAATTTTCAACAACTGAAGAAATATACATGCATGCAAATAATGAATTGAGTAACCATTACGAGTTAAGACTTTTATTTTATATATAGGAACTAGCGGCATTCGTTGAAGGGTCAGGAAATGCGGGAATCATTTACTTCAGTCTGGGAAGCATCGCAAAAAGCGTGGATATTCCACAGAACGCGAAGGTATCTATCTTTATTATGTTTGAGAAGCCAGTGAGAAGGAAAAGTAGACATTTCAACGTTGATTGTCAGCCGTGGTCATTCGTTGCAAGAGACCATTCAGATTTTTAAAAATCTGTCAGGAGGATAGTACTTTTATTTAAACTAACGACATTCAGCTGACATTTGACAAGTTTTTATTTATTTTTAAACTAATTTTTAGTTTAGATTTACAGTATTTATTAAATTTCGTGTCTCTTTATTATAATAAAATTTTCATATCCTGTTTCCGGCTTAGCATAAATGCTTGAACTTTGTTGTCCGATGTAAGGATTTAAATAATGCCAAACTTATTGCACCATCCATTACGGAGGGGTTTACACAAATTTTTATACTTCTCATGGCCTTTTTTGTCCCCAAATAAATACTGTGAAGTAAACAAAGCATACTGTTGGTGTGGAACTTTATAAGTAAATTTTAAGACATTTCACGATTGCCATTTTTTATTCCATTTTTAATAAAATATCGCCTAAAACTAAGCTTTTTTCCAAAAGTTAAACGTCACTAACTGGCACGAAATTCTGTCTATCTGTGCCCTTTTGTGAACACATTTGCTGCAGATTTCTCACTTACCTTCTCTATTTGTATCACACACACACACACTTTCAGTTGCGTACGTATTGTATCACTTAAATATACTGTATATGTATATTTTTTAACCATGATTTAGGAAACAAGTTTTATCATCAAGGTTTAATGGAAAGATTTTTCTGTTCTAAGGAAATATTCCTCGAGGCGTTCAGAAGGGTCCCTCAAAGAGTCCTCTGGAAGTACGAAGGGAAAGACCTCGTCCTACCACCCAACGTCATGACCCAAAACTGGATGCCCCAACAAGATATTCTCGGTAAGAGGATTTTCTTCAGACGTTTTATGGTTCAGGGGTTTTTAAATTGCTAATATTTACTGTTTGGATTTTTCAAAACTCTCATTTTTAATGGGTCTCGTTACCAATTAGTTGGGGTTGTTCTGATGGTATTATAATTAATAGGTTTAAGAGATAATTGATGAAGCTATTAATTAGTTCATAAAGGGTCACCGGATGTCGTACTAACAATCAAGTTAAAGGATACATTCCGTGGCTTTCTGCTTTATTTACAACAACAGATAAGTGTCACAGTGGTTAACAAAATATGTACATAGGCTAAAGTTGTTTATAATGCAGCGTTCAAGTTACGAGTGATTGACTTGCTGGAATTAAAGTTCATCATCACAATGACAAACTCTGATTGACAATAAAAGTGAAGGGGTTAAGTACACACGAAAATGTTCGGGAATCGCTGAGTTCAGATGTATGGGCCTACTATTTTTGTAGGAATTCGAGTACAAACTGCCTATTTATGGTAGAGGTAAAACAGGAGAGTTGTTACATCTAGTGAATGATGACTTTTTCTGTCCTATTTAGGACATTAAAAAACCTTCAAAGTCTGATGTCTAATACTTTGTAACATATGAATTGAACAAAATAGAGCTTCCTTTTTTGGAGACTATATAGTATATACCAGAATGTTCCTGATATAAATTACTCTGCAGAGGGCAGAATTGTAGTTCAAAGACATAAGAACCAAATCTGCTACCTGTTACAGTCAAAATTCATAAGTATGTATGATACGTGGATTAGAGCTGACGAAGTTTCAACGTGACAAGATAGTGGAACTTCATATCGCAGGTGTGACTGTGCATAAGATTGCGGAAATATTAAAGTTTCCCAAGTCAATTATGGGAAATATATGAAAATGGAAGACTGTGGAACATGCTAGTATGGAACCAAGAACAGGACGCCCAAAATTAATGACAAACTGTGCACGGAGAAGGTTCAAATGTGTGACGAGGGAAACGACCGGTTATGTAGCCTAAACTATCATCCAGGAAGTGAAAGAGTGTACAAGTCCTTTCGTAAGTGAGTCTATTGTACCTATATACAGAAGAATTTTATGGAAGGGCAGCTCTTTACAGGCCACACATCACAGCTCTGAATACAAAACGACGACTACATTGGTGCAAAGCTTAACGAAACTGGGAAATAGAACGGTGGAAACGTGTCCTGCGGAATAATGAGTCCTACTAAACACTAATCCAATGGCAGAGTCTGGGTGTGGCGACAATGCAGAAAACCTTCGATCCTTAGTGCATTGTCCCAATCGTTAAGTATGGAGATGACAGTGTGCGTGTGGGCATGTTTCTCATTTTTTACACTAGAGCTAATAGCGTTTGTAAACGAAAGTGAATGAGTGTCAGGGCGGATTGTGACAGTTTGGACAACAGTACACTGGTGCAATTTTATGGTGTATCATCACGGGAACACCTCTTGTCATGAAACACGTAAAGAGTCGTATTAATTCTGCTGAATTTCAAAGTAGTACATAAATTCGGGACAAACATTTATTTCAAGTTGACAAATCGAGTGAAGGTTTTTTAAAAATGTCTCAAAATTGTCTCACTGATTTAAGAATCCCTAATTTAAGAATATACGTCAACTAACCTATCAGGCTCGTTTCTTTAAGAATAAACTTCAACCAACCTCTCAGCCTCGTTTAGAATTGATTAAAACTGAAAAGGTAATTCAGTGTAATTCAATGTAATTCAGTGCTTTTCTGTCAGCCTCACTTCAACTTTGTGAATCAGTGTTGATAACACTGATTTTCTTTAATTCATTGTTCATATGATATCAACGCTGCCAGCGTTGGATCAGTTTACTGTCAATCCAGTCAATGGTACCATCTGGATAAATATCCATATTTAAAATCAAAATCTTTCAGTAGTTCTTAATGAAGACTTTGCAAGTTAAATACACATACATGCTGCAAAAGGAGTGTGCCATATATCATACACTAGAAACAATCATTTATTTAGTAGGAGAAACAAAAGAGGCTAAAATTTCCATGGGTACGTACATGCTTTTACCGCTTCTTTTCTCATTTAGGACACCCAAAAACCAGAGTTTTCATATCACACTGCGGAAACCTTGGGTCTCAGGAAGCAAAGTACCACGGAATACCGGTCTTGGGAGTGCCCATAGCCTTCGACCAACCAAGAAATGCTGCCAGAATGGAAAGAAAAGGGTACGCTATCGTGCTGCAGTGGGAGGATTTGACGACAGATAAAATAGTGGAAAGTTTGAACACTCTTATTAATGATACTTCGTAAGTGTTTTATATTACCTTTAAGCTGTAAAATTCATCAAAGCCTTTTTCCAACTTCTGACAGTCAACACATACCACGCCTCAGAATAAGAGATAAAAACAATAGTTAGTCTTTGAACTCAACGACAATGTTTGATATCTTATTTAAAATAAACAGTGCTTTATTTTATTTTATTTGGAACTGGGGCAAGAAATTCATATTTTAATTTGGAAATGGTGTAAATATTTCCCAATTCTCCAAAATGAACTTTTGCAAATAAATTGAAGTGACTTCTTGTAATATAACAAAGCAATGATTGAAACCATGAGTAAAACTCCGTTACTTTGATAAAATGCAGTTATTAAATAGTTTTTATAAATTTAAAAAAATAATATTTTGTAGATTTTTTCCTATTATGTGGAAATAAAGGAGTAAAATTACGTTTACGAAGAGAATAGATGACACTTCATTCCAAGTCTGTCTTCTTTACTGTTTTTAGGTTATACTTTTTAGACCAGTACCGTTTCTAGGATGCACTCCAAATGGAGCAAACAATCAAATCAGAAAAATAAGTAGATGTAAGGTATCTTTCAAAGATGTAAGGTATCTTTCAAAGATGCCATTGTTTAACAATGGCATCTTTGAAAGATACCTTCCACAGAAAAGTTTATGTATACGTATGAGATAAATAATTGCTAGTTACTTCATGTTTTCATATTTAAGAAATTTTATTATCAAAAAAATAAATATATACTTTTGCTATTTAGCCCAGTAAACTCAGTGGGATGCGATGATGGCTTGACTTGAATAATCAGATTCATAATATTTATGTAATTATCTTTATTTAAAAGTGAGAAATTTACGAATTAATGATACATTATTCTGGAAAACAATTGCTGAAAATTATATATTTCATCTCACGGATCATATATTATTATAACTTATTATAAATTATAATTGTAAATTATTATAAGTTATTATAATTTAAAGTTATCTAATTTCCTTATCACTTTGTAAATAAATAAATAAATAATTTATTTAAAGAAAAATTCTAGAGTTATGCTTTGCCAAGAATTAGAAATTATCAAATATTTACTTCGTCTGAACAGGTACAAAAATCGTCTGGAAGTTGTGTCGCGAGTGCTGCATGACCAGAAAGAGACTCCAGCAGAGAGAGCCATCTGGTGGTTGGAGTACGTAGTTCGACACAAAGGCGCCCCACACTTGCAGTACGCTGGAAAACGTCTCTATCTCTTCCAATACATCATGCTCGACGTTATATTATTTTGGCTAATCGTATTTACCGTTCTTATCTATTGTGTTGCTTACGTTATTAAAGCCATTTGCTGCGGAAATAGGAAAAAACGGCCATCACAAAGAAACATGAAAGTAAAGAAAAACAGCAACAGCAAAAGAAGAAAAACCAGTGAACATTTTAATTTTACTTCTGCACTTTTTTCTCTAAATAGTTTTCATGGTTGCCAAATTTTAAAAAAATAGTATTAAACGTTTTTCTTTTCCATTTGTACATTTTTCCTTCCTGATTATTCTAAAATAATTTGATGAACGTTCAAATTAGAAAATAAGTAAATGTATGTATTAAAGAATGGCATCATTGAAAGATGCCTTACACCGAAAAGTGTATGTATAGTTAGTTGCAATAAGCGAAATTCGGCATTAATCTTAATCGTAGAGTTACCATACGTCCGGTTTTTTCCGGACATGTCCGGGAATTTTGAATATTTATAACATTGATTTTTGAGGCCATAACACTTGTTCTTATTTACATATACTCAATATAGACGACGTGTAGTACACAGTGTGTATATAACATTAATACAACGTGAGTTGGTAGATACTAATACAGATACACCCCCACACTCTGGACTGTCCTCTTTTTTGAAAGTTCAAATATGGCAACCCTAGGCCTTGATGCCTAGGCAATAAGGTGAAAACTAATAATGTACGTAATCATAAGTATAATGCCTACTTACATATCTATAATAATAACAATAATAATAATAAATATACCCTAACCCAACATAACATAACATAATCTAACCTAACCTAACATAACCTAAACAGTGAAAGTTACCATTGTAACTAATATTATATGCATTCTTAGCTTTCACTTTATTGCCTAGGCATTATCCTAATGTCTGATTTCGTTATTGCTGCTAACATATATGTACATACAACTATTAACTACTACACAGAAAAATAGCCAAAAGACTCGTCAATTGGTCAAGTGACGTATTCAGAATGACTAAATATTTGCTGATGGCTTCAGTCAATCATTTTTTTTATGGCTTTAGTAAAAATACGAGATCACCTGAAGATCAGGGTCCCCAGCCTTCTTTAGTTAGCCTTGTAAGGCTAACTAACGAAAATATCAACCTAACCTAATCAATCGTTAGGTCAACTGTACGCCCTTGACGATTGGCTAGGTTAGGTCGTGATATTTTCGTTAGTTAGCCTTATAAAGCTAACTAGAGAAGGCTGGGGACCCTGATCTTCAGGTGATCCAAAATACGAAGCAAGTTTTCTTCAAACGTGAAATCCATTGAAATTTAACACGAAATACAAGCATCTGTTTAAAGGAAATTAACAAATTAGGTAAAAACTATAGTTTGTCCTTACATAATTCTTAATGTTAAGAAAAATAGTGTTAAAAATTCTTAACTTTAAGTTTCTTTATCGAAAGTGACGTAATGACAATTAAATTTTTATAGTCTTTACTACTATTACATTAAATACGGGTTTCATTGTATGTTTCTGAAACTATTTTTATTAACTTCAAATTTTATTTTGTTTTTAAACGCCTAAAACCTTTCCCAGAAAAGGGATGTATAATTTAGAAATCTTTCGGAGACCTTGGAATCGTTTGGTGAAATTCTAAAAGAGAGTGTCAAAACCAGAAATGGTTTTAGGCAGATGCCGGGAATGCAAGGTATCCGGAGCAGTGAGACTGAAGGAGTCCCAATCATTATTTTTTTAAGAACTTTTTAAAGAGTTCTTTCTGAGTTGAAAGGTTCACCGGCACTGGCGTTGTCGGAAGAAATTCCGACAATTAACTAATTAATATTATTAAAATCTAAAAAATAATAATTAATAAAATTAAACGTAAATAAATATTATACAAATATAAAACAGATTACAAAAATAATAGAAATAACAATAAATGAAGAAGTCAGAAACGAATCTTCATAAAATAATGACAGAAATCACTTCATTTTTGCGTTATCCTGAAAAAGCGCATTTCGTTAAAATTCGTACCCAGAAAATTTGAAAAACGAGAGCTTGGAAAGGGGAAAATTCTAATAAAATGGAGACAATGGACTTTGGCCCGCGGGCCGTATGTTGCACAACACTCACATACACTAACAGTTTCATCTACAGATTACCACTAACACAAAATAACTTCAACTGTAAAAGTGTACCATAATACAGCTTTTTTTTGCCATAAAAATGTATATATACACTCATACACTCAATAAAAATTAATGTAGTAAAGTTTCATTTTCTACACGTGAAAAGGAACCTCAGTGCCGGACACTTTTTTTTCCAAATAGAGGAATCAGTTTGTGAACATTTTCCTTCTACCGTTTTCATTTCAACTGAAGATACGGAAATAATCTGCTAATATTTTTTTCAGATTAATAATATATTAATTTACTTACATGAAAAGGGTATTTCAGGGTCCTTAAACAAATAGTAACTCAGCGAATTGCATAAATGGGCACAAAGACCCCAGTGTGATATAATTAATTCAGGCAAAAAGAGTGAACGTGTACATTTAGCTCCGAATAAGCTTTTTAAAAACTAAACCTCTCCGTAAAATTTCGATTTAACATTGCGTTTAGTTTCTTTCCTTATCATCTTCTCCGTCTGCAAAGGATACAACATATTAATATCAATTCCAAACACTGTCAAAAGCGAAAGCTCTTTCGTATTAACAATTATGTATGACTCAGTTAATGCTAGGCATTATTTACCTTCATAACAGGATTCCAGAGCTGGAAAGACTTGGTGAACTGAAGCGAAAACAATTTCATTCAGGACTCAGGCTTGTTCTTCTATAAAGCATTAGTATTATTGTAGCATTCAGAACGAAATAATTTGGGCGGACAAAAGAGTTATAGAGATATGGAACAAAAGGAAAGATTTCGATATGTTTTTAACTATGTCTTACTACAACGAGGAAAATTATGTACTTTTAATGGACAATGATATTTCATTCGTACAACTTGTTTCAACAGGAACTGAAGGGCTCGAACTGTCAAGGGAGAGAAACTGAATAAGTCACTCAGTCATGCCGTCTATTTTGGTCCCATTCGATTATAATATGGGCTTCTGGGAAAGAACTCTTAACATACGGTGCTCCATTTTGTTTCATTACAACACAGAACTATTGCAAAATATACCGAACCAGTAACGAGAGTCTTTCCAGACATTGGAGATTATTCAAAGTAAGTTATATCACTTGCAGTATATAGAGATCCGGTCAATGTTGCTCTGCGTTCGAAATTACATGAAATAAACCATAATTTTAACAGCATGTGATGTTTTGGTAAAAAAAAAAAAAAAGGTAAAATTTTTATTCTAAAGGCATAAAAAAGCTATAAAAAATATAAAAAATGAGGCATAAAAAGAAAACTGCAAAAGTTTTAGTAGTATGTTGGCAAACATGTAGACAGGTAGTCCGATGAAGTCCCAGGCGAGAAGGAAAAGGTCAGATTGAAATGTGAAATATCATATTCAATACATTTATATACAACGATCCTTGTTTTTGAGAAAAAATAATCATTATTTAATAAAATGTTTACGTTGATGAGTAACGACTTAAATTTTTTAATTAGCGACTCCGGTATTAAAGTAAATGAGTTACAAGGTCCCTTCGGTATTGATGTTACTGTTGTATGTAAAAATAAATAAGGACTAAAGCAAGGATTTATTATAGTTTTTAAGAATTTCAAATTAAGAGGATTTTATTTTAATTTCAATATTTTCAATGCAGGCCCTACCTTTATATCTATTACCATTACTATTATCATCCGGTTATTAAGGCATGATTCTTAATGAGGATGCTTTCAAATCTTTGTCTGAAACGTCGTTGCTAGTTGGCTACGAAGAAAAGTCATAAGATCAATCAGGTGGGCTTTTACAGTGCGGTATATTTTTTGGATACAAGAAAAACAAGTATTTTAAATAAAAAGAAATCAAACGAAATTAAATCGAATCCGAAGGAATTCTAAAATTACGCTAGGAATAAAAAAGTAGCTTCGCAGACTATTGGCCCACTAGTAGGATGGGCGCAAAAGGAGAGAGTGCAATGCAATTGCAAATGTTGATCAATGTAGCAAGGCACCAGTGCCAATGCCACCCCCGTCCCCCTTGTTGCAAGGCACCCCACGGTGCCAGTACCAACCCCCCTGTTACAAGGCACCCCCTAAATGGGGAGGGGGTTGCTGCAAGCGCAACAAGGCGTTATGCAACTTGGAGGCGGAGTTATCCCCCGAGTTGCAATGAACTCCCGCTGGGGGAGACCTCTTTAGGGGAGAAGGTGGGACGGCCTCACCCCCCAAAGGGGTATACCTAACCTAAGAGAGAGGAGGGAGAGAGGAGGAGAGGTGTTCGCTTGACAGGAGTCAAGCGCATATTAAAACTTCAGCCGAGCGGCCGTTGCCTTATAGGGCCCATAATCAGCCGGTCGGCTTAATCAGCCATTCGGCTTAATCAGCCAGTGCCTCCAGGCATTATCAGCCAATTGGCATAGTGTATACCCGTCTATACGCCCATAAAATATTACGCGATTATATGCGTCGGACTCGAGACCCGGCGGCGGCGCGTCATTCCGCGGTTGGTAGCCAGGGTGACCTAATGATCCGTGTTAAACTGTAGGTCTAAGGTGGAGTGTAAACATCCTTCCACGGTTGGTAGATAAATGGGCAACCAGGGGATCCCGTTAAAAAGGTATTGTAACACTCGATCATGTTGTTTATCTGTTTGTTTATTTCCCTCTCTCTTCTCTCATATATATATATATATATATATATATATATATATATATATATATATCCCCGTTAAAAAGTAGGTCTAGGGTGTGGCGAAAAACTTGACCTTCGCTAGAATGAACAATTCGGGCGGAAACCATCGAAAGCAAAGGCGAGTCTATATATGTACAATTCCGGAAAAAAGTTCATATAAAAAAATTCGTGTAAACATCTTTCCACGGTTGGTAGATAAATGGGTACCCAGAATGCCCTAGCAGGGATCTCTCTCGCGCGCTTTCTTTTATATATATATATATATATCCGTTAAAAAGTAGGTCCACGGTGGGGCGAAAGGCTTGACCTTCGCCAGAATGAACAATTCGGGCGGAAACCATCGAAACCAAAGAAAGCCTATATATGTACAGTTCCGGAAAAAAGTTCATCTAAAAAATTCTGATAATTGGTACAAGAAGCGTACACAAAATTTATAATCACGTCAAATTGCATTAATTAACTCACTCTCCGGCTAACTTAATCGAATATCACGGTCTTTTTCATCTGTAACTTCTGCAAATTAAACAGGAAAAATGGTACACGTAGCATTAAAATGTGCAGCACAAATGAATAAATAGAAAGGAAATATGATAACGGAGGGAAATGAAGAGAAGAAGAAAGGTGACAGCGATACAAGCAAACACCTTCCTAAACATTTCCTAATTAAACGATGTAAATAGCTGAACAATAGAAGGACATAAATATCTATGGAAATATATATATATATATATATATATATATATATATATTATATATATAGATATATAGATATATATATATATATATATATATATATTTATATATATATATATACAATTATATTAAACATCGTTCTAAAAATTGTGTAGTTTGACGGAAACGATAGATAATATCGATTTAAAATTCCTATAAATAAACTTCTTTCCGCAGGAGTTTTATTGTTTCGAGGCATCATAAAGCTTAAACTTCACGCGCAATTGACTCTCAGTTTAACGTTTCTCTCAAACATACGCGAATTGTACCAAATATATCTCTGATATTCATAGTTTTTCTTGTCTTTCTACAACAAAAAAATTTAATTACGGGCCATAAACACCCTCTCACTTCCATTCTGAACTTCTCTCATATATATATACACACACACACACACACACACACACACACACCATATATATATATATATATATATATATGTTGTTTATCTAATTCATCATTAAATTATATAGCCCAGCGTCGGGTCAGTATACGAACCATGAGAAGGTCGAGTTTTAAATAGCTATAATTAAACGAGTCTTTGTGAAAAGGTCAGAATGAACAATTCGGTCGGAAGCAATCGAAGGGTTAAATGGAATCTTGTTTCCATTCTCTCGACATCATAAACTTTGGTGTTTATTTAAACGCTACATCTTTGTTATTTTTTAAATTTATTTATTGTACCGAAACAAAGGTACATACGTACAAATTTCTCGCTCTCTCTCTATCTCTTGCTGTATATATTTATATTAATCAGCGTACTGCTTGAGATCGTAAACTTTGGGCTAATGACCGCAACCAGCACGCATCTGTTATTTTTAAATTTATTTATTATATCGTATAAGAATTTCACGATACAATAAATTTTACAGCGGTTTTCTTCATGGGTAATTGACTATCTTCCACTTTTATGTTTAAAGATAGGGCATCATAAACCGTTTCACAAGCCAACCTCAACTCTCTCTCTCTCTCGGTCGAATACAAGATAAAAAAAACAAAGCGTTTCTCGTCTCTCCACGAATGGGGATATCTGACACGCCCCAGATTTCACGGGGCAACCAATCACAGCCATTTGGGCGGAGCCCAGGACCTCTGTTTAGCCGCTATGCAGGCCTACGCGTGAAGCTCCGCCCAAAATTCACCGCTAGCCAATAGGAAGTTAGCATTTGTGTGTTGTGGGTTCGTCACAAGCCCCCTTTATAAAAAGGGAACAGTTCATCTTAGAGCCTCAGTTCGTATGTTTTTTCGTGGTTAGTGCTTTTCAAATGTACACTATGAGTCAGCTGTACGACTCCCCCGATCTGTTTGAAGATCAAGATTTTTATGCTCAGGCAACGCGTCTAATTTTCAGCGCTGCAGATCGGAGTGAATTTTTATCTACGCAGATTGTTACGGAAAATTGTAACGAAATGCAAGATCCTACGGACAACTCATCAGTGTTAACTTATAAATGCCTAACCTAGCTTTATTCTGAGTTTTCTTACAAAGAAAAAATTAATCCCAGGACTCTTTCTCGTTTCTAACAATATAACCTAACCGGGACATAATATATATATATATATATATCGGCCAGGACTCTTTCTCGTTTATAACAATATAACTTAGCCGGGGCATAATATGTATATATATATATAATATATATATATATATATCGGCCAGGGCTCTTTCTTGTTTATAATAATATATCCTAACGACCTAACCGGTACATAATATATATATATCGGCCAGGGCTCTTTCTCGTTTATAATAATATAACCTAACCGGGACATAAAATACCCTACTATCGTTTTATTCAGTCTTAATTAACTTGTAAAAGGCCGCAATAAACGCGTTTTGAAAAATATTTTTAATTAGTCTTTGTTTCCTTCGGAGTTATTTCGGCATATATATTATATATATATATATATATATATGGTGTTTTATTTGTATATTATTCGATAATTTAAAAATTTATAGAAAGTTCTACAGATAGGATTTTAGAAATATTAAAACTATTAAGAATTGCAGAGCCAGATTACTATAAGCCCTCGCGCAGAGCAGGAACACCGCGTCCGATGAGTAATCCGTAATCGTAGTCCCTCCTAAAGCGACGCCATTTACGTACAGAGTAATATTTTTAAGGCTGAAATTCTCGAATTTAAAGGCACTCTTTTTATATTTTCCACTCGTCGAGGCGTGGTCCTGCATTCCAATTAATATCCATTTAGGTAGAACTCCAAGGGCCACGTTTTCTAGTTGCTTCGAGGCCAACCCGGCGGACACCGTGTATAGTTTGATATGTACTCTGTTAATTGGGTATTTTACTGTGGCGTGTATTAAGTCTTTCTCAATTTCTATTTGTTTTGGCGAACTTAATTTCACTCGGTGTATACGCAAATACGTCTCCATTATGTGAATCACAACGGGTTTCGCGCCCTGTTCTTGATCAGACCCCAGATTTATGCAGATCTCAGGAATCGTGCGGGTAAACTTCAACTTCATATCCACTCCGTTCATAAGCAGTTTCTCCTGGAATGTGAAATCTGTATGAAGACGTCCAAAACATTCGTATATCTTTTTTTTAGAATTTTTAAATTTATCCTTTATACCATTTTCATCTTTAGTATGGTAATATCCCTCGGCGGTTAAAAAGGTGTCCTTCGCTTCTTTTGAAAAGTTGAGGACATTTTCCAGATAGGCTCGTAGGTGTAATACCCCGTTCCTGCCGAGATGTTAACCTGATTTAAATACACCTCACACTGGCTGAATATGGAGTGTAAAAAGTTGGTTTCAGGGTATGCAGAGTAACTATCATCGCAGTCCGTTCCATCAGAATGGGCTATACGCAGTTTAGCGTACATGTGCATGCAGCTCGGGTCAAAAAAGTAAGGGCCTGAGCTGGGTATCACGAATTCTATAGGGGCACTCGGCGAACTAATTGTGTTTAATGGGTTAATTGTAATAAAGTCGCTATGCTCAATAGAGACCTGAGTGGGGGGCATATCAAAGAGGGACAGTTCCGATTTACAGCATTGTGAACTACACGGATGGATGAAACGCGCCATGACGAGTCAGAAATAGTGCCACCTCTCTCGACAAGTATTATCAGCCTATGATTCGTGAGAGTAGTGTCCTCAGCTTATATCAGTTAAAAAAATGATCAGCCATAGGTTTCATACGCTTAGAGCACTTCTTTTTTATTTCCTTTTACGTTTAGCGCCACGTGATGGTAACCCCTTCTTCCTGGCAGATCTCTTCTTTCCGCCACCACGCATTTTTCTCTTTGCATCTTTGATGATTTCGTCCCGTGTACGTTTTAAATGTTTTTTTAGAGCTTCTTTAGGCTTAGTTCCGCCCATTATGTCTTCTGCCGCGTTAAAACCTGTTTGTAACGCCTTCCGCCCTAGGTACCTGGCACCCCTCTTCAACAGTGGGACAGCGGTGCGTAGTATGGATGAAAAAATGGATCCAAGTCCACTCCCACGCTGGTATCTCACTCCTCGATAGACTGGCCTTCGGGTCATTATAAACGGCGAAAGTGTAGTTTCACTGTTAAGCTCCCATCACCGAATGGGAAATTTTTTCCCTCAATCGTTCATATATATCGAGATGTTGGTTAATAGATTAGTCGCAACATTCACATAATGGGGCTTGTCATATGTAATGCTCAAACTTTTCCCTCTATGGTTGGGGATGTGTGCAATGCGCAGCAGGCGCGCCTGGGTGTCCCAACAAATTGGTGCTCTACGATATTGCTGTAAATATAGCACATGTCTGGGGTGGAGAGCTTTCACCCAATTTCTCCATCTTCAATTGATACATTAAGCTGGACAAGTCATGCTGTGCCTCGTGAAAGGTATCTCTTTGGAGAGCTGCGCTATATCGGCCCTCAGCCACAATTGTGAACAGCTCTTTATCTTTAATATTTCTACTAAGCGTTGATTTTAACTTCAATGTGCATGCAGGCGTGTCTATGTTTACGACTTCAAAAAGTAAATCGTTTGTCAGGTACGACTTTTCAAGACTCTTGTTTAACCCCGTCACAATGTCCATGGCTGTATCATAATGCCGATTCCTAGCGATACATTTGTGCTATAGTACTGTTCCTCACCGAACAGGACTGACGCATAGTATTGTCTAAGGTTATGCCTAATTTTTCGCACTCATCGATTCTTCTAAGGATCAGAAATATGATTTGCTCATTTTCAAGAGTTAAAAATTTGGAGACTAACTGGAGTTCACATAAACCCACCTCATACGAATCACGCTCCAATTCAATGGGTCCGTGGAGTTCTGTCACAAAGTTGGCGAGGGTGTTGTTAGGATGTACAGAGAGAGAAGAGGACGGGAGTGTGACATAGAAGTGGCTAGGCGCCATGTTGCATACTAATTAAGCTTCATTATTGCAGCAGCTTTTATATAGGTGTTGAAGCTTTCTGGGTAACCCAGCCATTTCACCAGGTACATTTTTCTCTTTCCTGAACCTTTGCTGCCTAAAATTTTTTCAATTTTAAACACACTTTTTCCTAAATTAAATGTCACTTTCTGCAACTCCTCGCGGTAAAAGCCTCCAGCGATCTCTTCCCCATTCAAATCTTCAACGTAATACATCATTATCTCGCCTTTAGGTCTCATAGCACGAACTTTAAAAATCTCACGTGTCCATCCTTGCTCAAATCCCTTCGCGAATTTATTTCCCGAACGTGATAGCCTTACATAATCATTGATTTTGAAATGTGTAGAGTGTGGTGGCGGTGCTCCATCTCTTCTCACCTCTGGCAGCGTACCTCTTTCTAAAACTTCGTTAGGTGTTGTGCCAATCGTACGGTGGTGTGAACGGTTGTATGATGATGCCAATGACCCGAGAACGTTTATATATCTGTATGTGTTTTTATGTGTAAAATAGCGATGCATGCGTTCCTTTATGGTACGTTGAACTCTTTCAGCTAAAGAGGCCTTATGTATAGAACTGCTAGTGTAGTAACTGATATTAAACTCTGTCAGCATGTTCTGAAAAGCGCGACCTATAAATTCTTTCCCCATATCCGTACAAAAATAGCCAGGAACCCTTTCTTCTTTTAACATCAACGTTTTGGTCGCTTTAGCAACTGTTTCAGGCGATTTTTTTTCAGGGAATTAGCCACAGATATCTAGAGAATACATCTATTATGAATAGGATGTAGCGGTATCCGTCATTATACACTGAATATCTTTGCATGTCTGTTAAATCCGCTTGCCAAATAGAGTCAATCGAATCCGCGGTTGTCTTGGCCGTTTTAAACCTTTTTCTCACCGGTTTATGAAGTGTATAAGCATCCTGTTCCCGCAAAAACCGCTCAACATCTTTTTTCCCTACTCCGTAAACACCTCTGTACAGTCTATTAACGCCACCATAGGAGCGGGGTTAGAAATGTCATAATAGCGTTTACTTAATATGTTAGCCATTTGCGTATTTTAGAGACACGTGGATAAGGTTGGCCGTTTGTTCTCTTCTTTCTCTTCTTCAGAGACGCTGCTGCTGGGGGCGATGGCGTACTCAGTTGTGACACATGCGAGACTTGATCCAGGTCTTTTAACCTATTCAGATTACCTATCAATGTTTTGGGGACATTTATTTGTTGTAGTCTTGCTTTAATATGCTTCCATCCTGTTGGTGAGGGTCTGTCCCACTTTCTCACCAGATCATGAACAATATCAACGATTGGATCCTTGTACCCTTGTTCCTTCAACAATGACCTCGCCTGTATCGGCCCACTGTATGATGGGGTCCTCACTCAATAGATTATAAAGACTTAAGCCTTTATTCCTCAATGTATGTGGGAGACTGTTTTTAACACATGTTCGATGTGTTGTGTTCCGTTGTTCTTTGGTTGGTCATCTCTAACGTCGGGCCAGGTCCTGTGTCGCCATGCTCAGCGCTACTCGCGCTGTGCCTAATAACCACGGGGAGCTCTGTGGATTCTTATAATCTTCGTACTCATGAAGAAATTTCTGCAAAGCCTCTTGGTACAAGAGCCTTTTCTCATCAGGTGACTTTTCACTGTTTAATAGGGCTAGCAACTCGCTTTCCATTCTTTTAAGCCTACTTTTACGGGGTTCTAGAGCCGTGTCTGGAATCTTTGAACTTTGCAATGAAGCATACACCTCGTGCGGAATCACAACCACCTTCTTCATTATATTAATCTAGTCAGTAAAGGACCCAAAACTGAAAATAAGATGGGTAGGAATGATCCTCCTCTTTGTACAATAATTCGCTTTTTCTTACCCACAGTTTGACTTTTATGAGCGAGCGCTCGTATTATGTTCTTGTAACGACGTAAGCGAGCCTTCTGAGAGGGTTTCATTGGCACATTACATTTTATAACATTAAGACAGATTTCACAGATGCATTTTAAAAAGTCGGAGTCGATATTTTTAACAAACATCTGTTGCAGTGCCCGGGGCAATCGTTGATAGATTTTTATTAATTCACGATATTTCTTCAGCCTATTTGTCATTCTGGAATATACACCGTTTCAGGTTCGCTTGGGAATATATTCGTTCTTAGAAGCACCCTAAACGTGTTTCGCGGGTGAAGGTCACAAAGCAAATATCCATAACGCTGGCTTGTGGCTTCTTTATAAACCTCCAAAAACTCCTTACGTTGATTCGGGAACATTTGATTGGCTAATACCCCAATTTGTGACACATCTCTACGTTGTGCGAATAAGACTAGATATTGTGTATTTAGCGACACATCGCGCATGTATCTATTTTTGAAAAATAGATTCTGGTTGATGAAGAATACGCTTATGTTAAGATGGTGGGAGAACACTGTAAATGTCTCGGCAAACGTTTTATCCATTTCCAACATGAGATCGTCAATTACAATAACTGTATGCTCATTACCTTTTAACGAATTAACGTCATACACCCTTGTGGAACAAAATTTCATCTTGGTACTCGTTGAACACTGACTGATACGTCGAATAGCACCATATTACTTTATGCACAAATTTTGAGAACATCTCCCCTTATCTTTAATGATTTTAAGCATAAATACAGTTTTTCCACATCCTGTAGGGCCAGATATAATACATGTGGAGGGGCTTGTGAACCTGAATTTTTCTACAGATTCCATCTCTAACACGTCACACCCCTAAGTGGGTCATTTACAAAATATTACAAATTTTGAGTGCTGTTCCTTATATTTTGTTTTCTTCTTCCACAGAACCGTGAATGACGACGATGTACACCCCATCATCGATATCACAGACGAACCCGATGACCGTGCAGCTACAGAACCCTTCCCCGCTGACGAACCCTCACCAGCGACACCTGTAGCATGCGACAGTTCAAAGCGGAAGCATGATGAAGACCCTCCACGTCAGGTATAAAGCGTGCCAGGATTGCTCCGGTTGTTAGACCCCAGTAATAGATCCCCAACCCTCAACGTCTTACGACACAACCCCCACAATAGTACCTTCCTCAAATATGCCCCATTGTTCAGTTCCGGGTACTTCCTCCAACAGCTTCTCATACTGTGGAGGATGGTATAACATTCGAGTTGGTGCGCACCGCTACCCCCCCCTGCCCTGACTAGAAATCGGTACGTGGTCAGGGTTGACCCTGGATCCCTGTATACCAACGGACTGCGGCGCGTAGTTGAACGTATTGTGGAGTTTGCCCTTCAGAACCGCGACGAACGTGAAGTCCGGACGAGGTTATCCTTCAGGTTCGGGTCAGATGAGGGGGACGATTTTTGGGTGGTAATACCGTTCAGACGTTTGGCGGCTGTAGATATAGAATATATCTTGGGCGTATAATGCAAGCCTCTCAAAGTGGTACATCCTTCAATATGGACAACTTCATGGTAGATATTGACAGAGTATTCCGGGTTGCGGGTCATAGTGCCACACCTTATACTCTTAATTTCAATTCTCCGGTTATTTACAGAAAGCATTTAAACGTCGATCGTGGTTGTGGTTTTATAGCAATAATTTTAGCTCATATGTTCACTGTGCTAAATACTTGGACGCAAAAAATTTGGCTGCCCACGGTTGTGCAGCGTGCCCGTAAACTGGCTTCAGATTGTAAGCTTGAGTTTGAGTGTAATATGGGTCCTGAAGAACTGAGAAGGGCCGAGCAGGAAATGAATGCACGTATAGTCGTATTTGGAATGGATGATCGTCGTAGGACTGTGTATGTTTTTAAAAGCAGCGTGAGAGATCGTACAAGACCTCTACTTATTTTAGGATTGTCAGGAACATCGTATCTCCCCATCCGTAACATAAGGGCTCTCTACGCCAGTTATGATAAAAGTCGAAAATATGGAAGGCATCATGATTTGTGTAAGGGTTGTCTCGAGTTTGCTGATGATATGGTGAAACATTGTAAGGATTGCTACATGGTATGTGAGCAGTGTAAAAGCCCCAAATGTGAAAGTCGTGTAGTTGAAACCGAGAAGAGGGAATGTAATGTGTGTAGACGTACATTTTTCAATAATAAATGCTTTGACTCCATAAATCAAATGGCACTTGCAGGAAAATGAGGATTTGTAAGTGCGGTATGTTTCACATGATGGATAATTGGGGGAATTTCAAACATAAATGCGATGAAATTCACTGTTCTACATGTCATGAAAAATATAAGGCGGATGGAGTGAAGCATGTATGTTATATGAAAGATGCTAAGCCTAAAAATAGCCCTTGTATAACCGTGTACTACGATATAGAAACTTACACGAACGCTGAAACCAAAGAGGTCATTCCACATTTACTCGTAAGTCAGACTATCTGTGATGAGTGCATGGAGATCGAGTGTGATGAGTGCCACAAATGTGGAAAACGGACAAACGTTTTTAAAACGAATGCACACGACAGCCCTGTGAAACTCTTTGTATCCTATATTGTCAAATTAGCGGACAAGTTAAAAAAAATGACTGTGTATATTCTTGCCCATAACGGGGCGAAATTTGACACACAGTTCCTTTATAAGGAGCTGCTTGAACACGAGTCGTCTGCGATATTTGAAAAGAGGCAACAAACTAATACAGATGCAGATAAGAGGTAATGTACAGTTTAAAGACACCCTGCTGTTCACACCTTGTAAATTAGCAAATGCCCAAGGTCATGGGCGTAGCCGCTGAAGTTTCAAAAGGGTATTTCCCTTACACATTCCTCACTAACGAAACTTTGAATTACGTAGGACTACCTCCACCCAAACATTACTTTAACTACACCAACATGAGTGATAGTGAGCGTGAAGATTTTGACCGCTACTACAACAGTTTTAATGAAGCTAATCCATACAATATAGCCGATGAATGTGAACGTTATTGCGTGAATGACGTACGTGTACTTAGAGTATGCTTTCAAGCCTTTAGAAGGATGTACATAACCCGTTTCAAATGCGATCCGCTGCAAGTCGCGACCACGATCGCCTCATTATGTTTTACAGTGTTCAAGAATAACTTCATGCCTAAAGACACCTTAGCAATCATTCACAGAAACAACCCCGCAGTTATGGGCACAAGGCTATTTACTGGCTCATACACCTACAGCAACAGACCGGGGTATACATAAAACATGCCCGCAACACGGGTGAAGTACCCGTTAAGGTCAATGGTCGTGTTTTTTGGGTTGACGGCCTAAGTGAGGATCCAGCCACTGGTGAGAAGACTGTGTATTCCTTTAACGGCTGCTGGTGGCATGGATGCCCGCGCGCTGAATGTGCCGTCACAGGGGACCTTTATGGAAGATCCCCGCCGACAGCCTCGCATGGACCCGTAACGGTGATCAACTTATAGGCTCCCAGTTCACTCACAAAATCGTGTGAGAGCTTAAGTATGATGCACGGATGGAAACAGATGCCCAGTACCGTGAAGAAATAAAGACCATCAAAAGTTCAATGGTGTTGGACCCCCTCAAATGCGGTGACAGCATGTTTGGAGGGCGCTCAAACCCATTGAAGCTATACTTTCCGCCGACGGAGGGCGTGAAACTCCACTACGACTTCTGCTCTTTATACCCCTACGTGATGAAGAACAATCCGTACCCCGTAGGTGCACCTGAAAAAATGGTGGGTCCCACCATACCAACCATCGAGGAGTTTTCAGCTAACTTGAATGAGCGCTACTTTGGACTCTCTTTCGTAGACGTGCCCCCCCCCACCTCGCGATTTATGGATACCGATCTTACCCGTCGTTATAGATCACAAGCTCATGTTTCGCCTGTGCGTGAAGTGCGCAGAAGAGAACAACGGTGATTGTGACTATACAACCCACCAGCGTAAGATCAGAGGTGTATATACAAGTCCTGAATTGGCCCTTGCCGTTCGCCATGGGTATAGAATATTGAAGATACGTAAGGTGTGGACTGTGGAGGTTTCAGAAGCTACCCAACCTTTTCACACCATATATAAACGCTTTTTTGAAGGATAAGGTCGAAGCATCAGGATATCCGCGAGGGGTTGATACCGAAGATGAAAAAACGGCTTATATTCAGCGTTACTGTGCCCATGAAGGTATACAGCTTGACCGATCCCAAATGTTAAGAATCTTGGCAAGCGCTTTAGTGCAAAGTTGTGCCTAAACAGTCTTTGGGGGAAATTTACACAGAATACCGGCAAAGGGAACATCCATTTGGCACAAAGTTATAGTGAAGTCTGGGATTATGCTAACGCTCCTGATAAATGATAAAGAGGTTATGGAGATCGTGAATGTAGGTAATACTTACATAATAAAGCACAATATCACCGAACTGGCCACAGATACCTCACGGGTTACAAACATACCTGTAGCCAGCTTCACAACAGCCTACGCCCGCATCAAACTTTGGGGCCTATTGCACTCTCTTAGACGGAGGGTGTTGTACGCTGACACAGATAGCGTGATATTCACAGCGAGGGAAGGTGAATGCATGCCCGCTATTGGGGAGTTCCTCAGAAAGCTAATTGACGAGATCAAGGATGAGTATGGTGATGGTGCATACGCAGACTCGTTTGTGTCAACAGGGCCAAAAACGTATAGGGTATGGGTGAGGGTGGGGGATGATATGAAGTATATCGTGAAGGCTAAGGGTATCACGCTTAACCATGCGAACCGTCCAGTCGTTAACTTTGATTCGTTGAAGGATCTAGTGTGCTTGGAAGATGAGGGTGACCAGCTACCCCAACTGACTGTGGGGTCGCACAATTTTCGGGCACGAAGGTATGCCGTAACACCTATAGGAAACGTTACCAGGTGCCTGGTACCTATGATACCGTGCCCTTTGGCTATCTTAATCATTGAGTGTATTTATACATATATGTGTATTAATGTTTATTTATCACGTATATTTGTTTCAATTAAGGTTTCATTTTCTCCTTTGCTTGCGTGCGTGTGTGTGTGTGTGTACAGTAAAAAGCTAAGCTCCGCCACTGTAAGATCGGCAACGTGATTCCTGCCACTACCTGAGCATATCTCTATCCTTGCGTGCTCAGTTGACCTCTGCATACTCTTGAGTTCAGACGTGTATTCTCCCGCGTAGAAGAAAAATAGTAATGGCTACCTTTAATATTGCGTGTTCAACATTTATGAAGTGGTATTCGGCAAAGTGCCAAGATGTGGTGGATACTGAAGAACTCCCTATTCTCCCCTCCTTTAATACTTTTAATGCTACATTGAGCCGTACGAAGGACCAAGATGTTCAGATACTCTACGGGTATTCTGGCAAGGACATTTATGATTTCATAGTACAAACGTGTATTGAAGTATGTTGTAGACCTAACCTTTATAAAGGCTCACATATATCGCGAAGTAGAAGAAGCAACACGTTTCAGAAGATAAGCAAACGGTTATGGATAGTGAGTTACATCATACCGACTACTCGTACCCTACGGTTGAGAATGTAGATCTTGTCATCATGGAGAATCTTAAGTATTTTTATCACTATATTAATATATAGCATGACAAGGTTAGTGAGGTTGTGGCTAATGGGCTGTGTGAGTTTTAACAGACTTTAGAGACGAGTATCGCTTGTTAAACAGAAAGGATAAATATGGACATATGTTTCTCTCAAATAGTGCACCGGATTGTGAAGATGTTTAGTTTGTGGAAATGAACGTCTGGTGAGTGATAAAACATTAAAACCGGTATTGCTTATGTAGCGAAAATTCTGTTTGTCCAAGGGCACAAGTGTTCGAACAAGCCTGTACACGCTTCAGCAGTTTATGTGTGACTCGCTCCCCCCATCGAGCCGCCACCCGTGTACCTCACGAAACACACGAGTTCGAACAAACCCGTACACGTTTCATCAGCGTGACTCACTCCGCCCGTCGAGCCGATCCGTCCACCTGTGACTCATAGTCATCTCAGAGCTTGAACGAGTGGACGTGCGAATACGATGAACTTCCTTTGAGAAGCATTCTCAACGCCTCGTACGGTGTCTCCATGACGAAGTCATTGCGCGTGTTCAGGCGTGAAACCGGCACCATTAACTATGGACTTGAAACGATTTGCAGGCAAGCAAGCAAACGTAATGTTATTTATTTAACTGTTGAGGAGATGAATAGAGTCGTCGTGATATTTAGCCCAAGTGGCTAGAAAAAGAAAAAGGTACAACATGAGTTGAGAAAATTGCATGAGCTTCTGGAGAGGATAATATTCCCTAGATTTGGACAAGAAGAGAATGACTGATATTTTACTAGATGTTTTTAGTAATTCAGTTTTCTAACAATTTTGTGAAGATACGTTATCAAGTATAGTGTATTTTAAATATTATCGATTAACTATATCGAAAATAATGCAATTGAAAATGTTGGATGCGAAAGAATTTAAAATGCACACGTACATAATGAATGTTGCTTAAATTCAGTGCATGATACTGCAAATTTCATGTTTGTAAAGTGTTCTGAGAGCAACGATAAGATAGTAAATTTGAAGTACTGATATACGATAGGGCGTTTCATATTAGAGAATCTATATTTTTTAATTACTGTAGTTTTACATATTACTATATGTTTTAGCAGACTCGATTTCTTAATAGTCTAAAATGTGTATACATGAAAAGAAGTTTGTGCTATTGCTGATATTTGTGTCCCAGTGTAATGGTTTTAATGTTTTAATTGCAACGCCAACGACCATTAAAGCATACATGCACTTTTTACTCATATTGCTCTCGAACTGGCTGATGCAGGACACAATGTGACTTTCATTACTCCATATGCTTTGAATAAAGAACATCCAAACATAGAAATGTTAATAACTCCGCAAGTTTTTCCAATCACAGACTCTCTAGGAATGTTTAACGTCAAATTATCGAAAAATTGTCCACTTTATACATGATAAAGGCCCCAAATTTGTTCACGCAGTCTGGTCTGATGAAAGGGTGATGTCTTTATGGAAAAGAAGAAAGGACTTTGACTGTTCATAACTTCGTCCCACTTCTCTGAATTAACTTTTCCATTCCTATTTGATTCCAATGCAACATTTGTCCAAGTCTGCACGGCAAGTGTTGAAAGTGTTTCGCTGTCGTATGAAGGAAATTGGTTAACACCCGCCGTTTATCCCTCATTCATGGTAAATTACGATGAACATATGAGTTTCTGGGAGAGAGTAATAAATTTACCTGCATCTTTTTCTTACTATTTTCTGCAAACATCATCAAAGACTGTCTACTATGAAGCAATGAAGGATTATTTTCCAGATATTAATGAAAAAGAAAGGTTCGTTATAATTTTGTTAAGAAAGAAGGGTGGTCAGTATATATAGGGTGGGGCACGGGAATCAAGTGTCTTTTGAATAGCTAGTAATCGGCCATTAGGAATGGGAGGGGCGTGCGGTAGGTAGCATTCCATTCCTGGGTTCATAGCATTTAACTTTAACTAACACTCACCTTTATCTTTCAGGTGCCATCATGGAGCAGTGGACGTTAGAACACCGCATGTTCGCGTATGATCATTTTGTTAGGAGTGGCGAGTCAGTGACAGCAGTTCAGCGTGCGTTTCGCCGCAGATTCAACATTCATCGAAATGACTCTGTTCCCGCTCGTGACACAATCTTACGTTGGGTTAACAATCTTCGAACAGGAGGCTCAATAATGAAAACAAAACCGAAGGGGCCGCAACGCACTGTGCGTACTCCAGAGAACGTTGAAAGGGTCAGACAAGCGATGTTGCAAAGCCCAGGCCGCTCTGCTCGGAGACATTCAGCTGCACTCGGAATCAGCAATCGTACTGTTAGACGGATTTTGCATGAAGAATTACATTTTCACCCATACAAGTTAGCGATGGTGCAGGAATTGAATGTAAACGATTGCCCCCAACGACTGAATTTTGCACAGGAAATGCTTGCACTTTATGAGCAGAATGAAAACATGATGGTGGTAATGAGTGATGAAGCCCATTTCCACCTTAATGGGGCCGTCAACAATCAAAACTGTCGGTATTGGGCTGCTGAAAATCCGCGACAACTCCATGAAAACCGCTGCATAGCCCTAAGGTTACAGTTGGTGCGCGGTGGGAAAGTTTGGCGTCATCGGTCCCTATTTCTTCGAACAAAATGGGGTTACCGTTACCATAACATCTGGGCGTTACATTGAGATGGTGAACACCTTTTTCATCCCTGAGTTACGAAGAAGGCGTATTGCTCGTCGACATTTGTGGTTTCAGCAAGATGGGGCCACGCCACACACCGCCAGAGCGTCAATGGCTGTTCTTCGCCCCCTGTTTCCCAACCATCTCATTCGAGATTTGGTGACATTGCATGGCCCCCTCGGTCCCCTGACTTGTCCACATGTGACTTCTTTCTATGGGGGTACCTCAAGTCACGTGTCTACGAGGACAAGCCCCGTACATTAGATGCATTGAAGGAAGCGATCCGTCAACAATCATCCAAATCAACAGAGACCTGCTGGGAAGAGTGGAGGCCAATTTTCGTAAACGCCTTCAACAATGCGTCGACGGCCAAGGACATCATATGCCAGATATAATTTTCGGTACATGATTATTATGACATGAAATGCTATGTTCTTACGAATGTTGTTCTACCAATATATTTTCTTTACAAAAATAAATATCATTTTCCTGATTATTCCAAAAACACTTGGTTCCCGTGCCCCACCCTGTAGTATTGTTGGGAATGAAAACATTTAAAGGTTTGTGAAAAAATTAAAAAATCTGGCGTTTCAATGACAAGAGCGGTAGATGCAGCAAAATGTTGACATGAAGGTACGCTCTAACCTGCAAACACTACATTACTTCACTACTTTAAAAATGCGTGTATCCAGTGTATTTCCTCTTTAGGATTTGAAGGAATCTGATAAAATTTCGTTGTGATTCATCGTAAGGGAAAAAAGTCAGTTAAGGAGACGTAATGATGTTACAACGATCAAACTATTATTATTTTAACACGCTAACTCTTAAGACGAAGAATAATTAATTCGGGATAGAGACATCAATTAATTTTTTCTGTGGTTCGCAGAGGTGCTTCGGTCTACAGGGTTTTCACCAAAATTTAACTTTATGATTCAAATGTGTTCGTTTGATGTTGTTTCGTTTGGTCCAAATGAAATAGAAATCTGTTAATTTTATATTAGGAAAGGTTGCGTTAGGCTAGTTGAACTCTCAGATCGATTTATAGAGCCTAAAATACAGAGTGGACCAGAAGTCAAGGTACATAAGGTAAACTGATTGACGAGGTCCCGTTGAATGGTCTCCTACGTCACTAGATCTAACGCCCCTTGATTTCTTTTTGTGGAGTGATTTGAAATCCGCCGTTTTCAGTGATCATCCCCATTCCTTGGAGGAAGTGAAGACTCGAATAACGACTGAATATGCCAAAATTTCTCCTGTGTGAAGATGTCACTCAAAAAAAGAATTGAGAAGTATATCGAGGTTAATGGGTCTGAGTTTGAAAATCTATTAGGAATAAACCAACATAATGCCTGAAAAGATAATTTCCCCGATGTGTATTGACATTTCGGCTACCCAGCTTAGCGGAGCCATGGAAAACGAACACATTTTAGCGCAAATACAACACCGTTTTTATAACTTTTCAAAGGTCCACTACTACATTTTGTTTTTCGTAGTGGGGTCGACATTATATTACCGAAATTACCTTAAAATCAGTACTTCTAATTTCACGTGGAAAAAGGTTGATTCTTATTATTTGGAAATAATCAGTGTACGATCTACAGATCTACAGAAGCTCAGGCTAACAAAGACTCTAAGATCCACTCTAAGGTTAGCCCGAGAGAAAGGAAAGAGGAGTAGTTAAAAGAGGAGAATAAGGAGTTAAGTAAGTAGCAAAACCTATCATTCTTGGGTTAAAATTCATTCAGGAAAAGAGAAAGAAAGACTCCCCATCATCATCCACCGGCCACTGCCGACAAGTCGGAAAAATAGTCGAAGAGAATAGGAAAGGGATGGAAGATGAAAAGAAGTAAAATAAGAACACTTACAAACCATGCAAACACAGTCTTAACTCACTGTCATACCATGCAAATTACAGACATGCAAGTAAAGAGAGAATAAGAAACGGGAAAAAAAAAGTAGGTAGCGTATCACAAAAGTGGGTTAGTTTACGCTACGAGCTACATCTACATTCGTGTTAGTCTAATTTTTTTTTAATAATAATTTTATTGCTAGCATCACAGGCTGGCATGTCACAAGCTGGCATTAATCGTCAACAGACTCATCCTCGACCACCACCCCCAGAGCTCCTGTTGCTAATTGTTTTTATTTTAAATAATGTTAATATTTTTAAAATGCCTATCTAAACGGTTCTTAAACATATTAACGCTGGTAGAGTTAACGACTGACGCGGGAAGATTATTCCATTTATCAATTACTTTAAACGTAAAGAAGTTTTTAGCGATATTAGTAATGAAACGTCTGCCACGCAACTTAAATCCGTATTACGAGTATTGCTATTATCGAAAGTGAACAGTTTGTCAAAATTTACGTTATCGATTTTATTAACGATTTTGAAAACTTCAATAATCTCCCCCCTTAATCTCCTAGTTTCGAGTGGATGCAAGTCTAACTCTTTAATCCTATCTTCATAAGGCTTGTTGCGCAATAACGGAATTAGTTTCGTGGCGCGACGCTGAACCCTTTCTAACCTATCAATATCCTCACGCAAATACCGGCACCAAAATTGAACGGCATATTCTAAACTCTCTATCATCCATCGTGTACGTGTAATTATTATTACGAGAACGTATATGCAAAATTTTACATTTGTCTACGTTAAATTGCATCTGCCACTTATCCATCCACTCCATAATCTTATTTACATCGTCTTGGAGCCTATTTCTATCGTCCTCGTTAACAACCTTACCGCCTATTTTAGTATCGTCCGTGAATTTTGACACGTTACTAGTCAATCCTACATCTATGTCGTTAACGTAAATTACGAATAGCAATGGGCCTAACACTGAACCCTGTGGGACACCGCTACCTACATCCAACCACGCCGATTCACTACCATTAACAACGACCCTCTGTCTCCTAGCACGAAGCCATTCTTCTAACCAGTTAGCTACCTGACCGCGCATACCGTGTGCTTTAACCTTCGCAATTAATCTTCTATGCGGAACTGTATTGAACGCTTTTTTAAAATCTAAATAAATAACGTCAGCCGCTCTATGCCTAAACAACTCTATGTTAAACAACGATGATTGGTTTATTTTCGGTGATACGAATAAAATCTGTCGGAAGGAGTTCTGGATCGTTAGTTAGTTATTTCCGCACGAAGGAAACATCTACAGAGTTATTCGAAACAAAATTTAAAATTTTAAATATTGATATCAATTAACTATATTCCCCGTCATTATAATAATTATAATAATTAATAATAATAATACAAATTACTTGGCATTTGCTAGTACAAATTTCATATCACACAATTTAATACCTGTCATGAAAATTTTTATTGACAAATCTAAAGTCGGCAAATATTCATCTTTAGAAAATTGATCTTGAATTGTTAATTAATCGTTTGCATAATAAAATCAACAATTTCCTCACAATAAGTGCATAATAATCATTTATAGTAAGACAACATCTGCATTCACCATTTCAAAATGTTATATATAAAAAATGCACTTTTTATACTGCAAAATGCTCATTACATACATACATACATATATACATACATACATGATACATATATGATGCGTCTCGATGGTGTAATAGTTAGCATCGCTGACTACGAATAGACCGGCCTCTGGTTTGATTCTTGGCGAAAGCAGACGGCGCGCAGCGTATCCAGTTGTTCAGCCTTCCTGAAAAAATAGTTTGGTAGATAAATGGTATCCTGGGTGGCCTTGTGTTTGAAATAGTGGGCTGCTGATCGCTGGGTCGTGAGATCGAGTACAGGCAGGGATTTGTAATTTATGACCAGCCGTTGTGAGTGGAGTAGTATACCCGCAAAAAGGTAGAGCGCAATGCAATTGCATGCAACATTGCAACACTGGATGCAACATAATGTGAGACTTTTTTATTAATGGGTGGTTATGCAACAATACCCCTACCCCCCAAAAATATATATAGTGTGAACTCCAAGGGGTAGAGGGTAATCAACCTAAGGAAGCTCAGGCCCACAAAAGTATATGAAATGTATGTATGTGAGTGTATATGCATGTATAATGTATAATATATATATATATATATATATATATACATGTACATATACACACACATGTATATATACACACACACATGCATATATATATATATATATATATATATATATATATATATATATATACACATATATATATATATATATACACGTATAATAAAACCTTTATTAAGACGTGTAAGCAGAAACTAGGCTCTTCAAATGTGGGTAACCTAAAATAAAACACAAGAAGGAGGAGAGAGATGAGATCCTTTTAACTGCGGCGTCTCGAAGCATTTTGAATTCTTCACTAGCCTTCCTGTGCGGCTTTAGCATTACAGACATTGGCTGAGAAGGCGTATGGTGTAATCGCCTTAGTTTAGTGACCTATATATACATATATTGGCTAACTGGAGCTGCACCACCACTCACACCAAATTCCTAAAGTAAAATGTGGTCAGCCTGATGGGTTCACGAACTCCTGCCAGTCGAAACAGCTAGAGAATACAGCCATTCACCTCACACACACACACACACACACATTGTATCGTTTATATATATATATATATATATTATATTATATATATATATATATATTAGGGTGATGCAAAAGTGGGGGAGTAAAACGTTTTTGCTTCAAATTTTTGAGATACCCTCTCATTTGGTTTAATTTGGTGGAAAATGATCCTGGGGAAATTTCGGGTCAAAATTCGAATATTTGGAGGTCGCGCCCGCCATTTGAAAATTTGCTGATTTCCATGACACCCAGGAGGTACAGCAAGCGTCACGTTACTTTTTTTTGAGTGGAAGTTCCCCACGAGGCCTATCATACCACCTTCCTCTTTTCCATTTGTTCATAAAACAGATACAATACAATAGATATTTACAATAGATACATAGAATGGATATACTCGTAAATTTTACTTTTGCGTCAAAGATACGAGAGTTTTCTTAGTTTTGTCCGGAAGCTTCTTCCGATAATTTGATACAACTTGCAGTAGATATTGCTTCTGTTGTTCATCATTGGTAATTAATTTGCTATAATCTTCAATCAATTTCACTCCTCTTTCAGCAATATCATTAACAACTTTCATGTGATTCACTACGTTCTTTGCAACCCAATAACTCTCATCGAGAAGCCAATCTTCTACTGGTTTGCTCAAGAACGTTGAAGACAATCCGAGTATACTGAAGAAGGACTTTGTGTTAGCAGTTACAAAATCTTCAAGCTGCTTATTGTCAATAGTTTTGATGTCTATTTGTGTCTTCTTTGGAGGATCTGGCTCCGAAGATTTTGTAAGAGCCTCCTTCATTTTTCTTTTGGTGTCAAAGCTGATTTTATCATCAAAGAAAGCCAATGCGATCAACTCTTCTGAGAGATACCACAAATGATTCTTGAATTTTTCTAAAGCAGCATTTGCTAGTTGTTCATTTGTGCTTTTGTAGCTGTGAAGATTCTTGAGAAGACTCAGATCATTTCGTGGAGCACTTGCTGCGCAGGGTGCTGAAAACCAATGCTTAATATAAATTGAAACAGAAAACCAACAAATTTCTTTTAGATTTCTTTCTTCTATTGCTGTTATTTTGAACTGACTTTTGAACATAAAGATTTTCATTGAATAAATGACTTTCGCCATCCAACGGGCTCTATGATAAGCCCCAGGCTTCCTGAATTTTATTCCAGTCGTTGGAGTACCGCCAAGCAAGATGATTGTCAGTTCCAATAACTCTCTGTAATCGTCGCGAGGTTGATCTTCATTGATTTTTCTTGCTGCAAAGTTGATGATTTCCTCTTTTTCCTTTTGTGGATAATTTTCTAATTTATCGTATGAAGTTAGATTAATCTTATTCCAGTTTGTTTTGAATCTTTTGAATAACTGAATGTCAGGGCCTGATGAAGCCTGTAATGCAGGGGATACCACTGCTTCCAACATGATTTCAAGGATATGGTGTCGACAAGGACACCACAACAAATCTTTCTCCATTTTCTGTTCAATTAGGACACAAGCTCCGTTTTTACGACCTGTGCTCGATGCAGTTGTATCGAAACACATGCCTTTTACCTTATCTATTAGATTCCAATCAATGATCGCCTGATGTACTGCATTTGCAGTATCCTTTCCTGTGCCATGATCTATATTTGGCACTCCAAGGAGTTGATCTTCTCCACTGCCAGAGATTAGGACTGGCAACCGATCAACAACCTCATTCCCGGTAATGTCTTCGAGGAGTTTGCCATCCCAATGAACAATCAAGGGTTTGTCAGCTTGAAATTCTTCTTTCAAGTTTTCACTGAACTTCTTTCTTGATTTCTGTCTTGCCCTGCTAATCGATGAGTAGCTAACATTGTAATTCTCTGGATCTTTTCCAACATTTGCGATCGTTGGAATAATTATTAAAGAGGCTGATCGGTCGCTGATCTTAGCAACATCCAATGAGGAAAGCAGATTTTCATTCATAATCTTGAATTTTTTTCTTGGAAGGCCTCTTTTGGATGTTGAGGGCACTTCCAGATCTACTTCTTCTTCCGTAGATGCAGGTGAATCACTGCAGGAACTGCTGCTGCTTGCAAGAACAACTGTTTCATCAAATGCACTTGATTCATGTAACCTTTTCTTATCCATTTTTTCATGTCTCTTCGCAGCTTCCTTTCGACGTTTTTCTTCATCCTTATCAACTGCCATCATTTTACCCTTTCGACCTTCCCTTTGTAGCCGTAGAAACTCTCTATCTTCCTCAATAGTTATTAACTCGTTAGCATTTGCATGCGCAATATCAAAGAGTCCATCCAATTTTTCTTTCCATGTATTCTCTTTCTCTATTGAAAACTTCGATTTTTTTCCTTTGCTCTTCTTCAGCCCTTGCCACTCATCATACAATTTATTTAATTTCTTCACAACATTACATTTCTGGGTTGTTGGTATTCCTGCTCTCTGCCACACTTCCAATACATCATTAACGGTTGAAGTTAATGCTTCTCTGACAGTTTCATTCTTGATATGTTTATAATTCATGAATAAGGAAATTACTTCTTTCTTTGATGGAAGCTTACTTTGATTCAATTTATCTATTTGTTGACCGATCAGCCAGATATCTGTTGAGCTTCTTGATCTCATTTTTGTCACAATTAAGATAGAGGAAATAGAAGAGAAATTGAGGCGGAGAGACTCACTGATATAGCACCTCTCCTGGACACTGCCACAAGCACACTGCGATACCGATTTCCTTGAACGCTATTTCCTCATATACGCATCACCTACCACTCTGCCTGCAGCAAACCTGCACAAAACCTGCAACCTGCAACAAACCTGCAACAAAAATAAGAACAAATTCAAAAATTTGATTTTACTCTAATTTTTTGTAATTTTCAAATTTTCAATTGGCGGGCGCGACCTCTGAATGTTATTTGTTTGACCTGGAATTTCTCACAGGGTGTTTTTGTGACAAATTGGAACAAATGAGGGGGTATCCCTAAAAATCCACGATGGTCATGATTTGTGCATCACCCTAATATATATATATATACACACACACACACCCTTTTCATCTCCATTAATATTTGTTTATATGGTGTAAATAAAACACTAAAACACAGCTACAGCGTTCTGTCTATTTAATATATATCGAAATACAAAATATGTGTATACATTTGGTGCAAAAGAGAGATAATACATACATGATTCACACACACACACATATATATATACACACAGTATATATATATATACACACATATATATATATACACACACACACACACACACACGAGGGACACTCAAAATATTTTGTCCCACCTTTTTTTTTTCGAAGTTTCCTTGTAAGTTCCAGAAATTTTGTACACAAGTAGTTACATACCAATTTTACAAGTTTTTATTTTTCTATATAGTCTCCATCCTTTTCTACGGCCTTCCTCCACCTCGAAACAAGGGCCTTTATTCCTTGCTAGTAAAAGCCCGCTGGGTTCCGCTGGAGCCACTTCTTAACCTCCTAAATAACCTTATCGTCACTCTGAAACTTTCTTCCATGAATAGCATTCTTCATTGGCCCAAACAAATGGAAGTCTGAAGTTGCCAGATCCGGACTGTATGGAGGGTGGGGTAACACAGTCAAGCGCATTTTTGTGATGGCCTCTCTTGTTTGCAAACTGTTGTGTGGTCTTGCGTTATCGTGCAAAAGAAGGATGTTTTCCAGTTCTGTCTCCGGTCGAACTCGCTTTATACGTCTCTGGAGTCTCTGTAAGGTAGCAATATATGCCTCTGAGTTGATTGTTTGTCCTTTCTTCATAATGTCTACCAGAATCACCCCTTTCATGTCCCAGAAGATGGAGGCCATAACCTTTTCTGCAGAAGGAGCTATTTTGAACTTTTTCTTGCGTGGGGAGTCTGCGTGCGTGATGCCACTACATGGATTGGCGTTTTGTTTCAGGTTTAAAGTGGTGTACCCAAGTCTCATCCGCAGTCACAATTCGTGATCTTTGTATTCTTCAGTCAGTTCGCGAGGAACAAATCGTGAACACACTTTTGAGGATCCCAGTTGCTGACTTATCGTATTCACACTTCCCTCACTAATTCCTAGCTCCAGTGATAGCGCCTTGTATGTGACGCGGCGATTTAATCGAATGATACTGTTAGCACGTTGCACAGTGTGAGATGTCACAGCCGATGCCGGGAGATCGCTGCCTGGCTCATCATCGAGGCTAGCTCTCCCTCTCTCCGATGATGTAACACGTTTAGACCAGTGTCCAACTGTGCTTCGATCAACAACAGCATCTCCGTAAACGTTTTGTAGACGTTTGTGAATATTTCGAACTGTTTCCTTATCTGCGGTTAAGAACTCGATAACAATTCTCTGTTTACGGACGCATATTTCCGCCACTTTCAAAACTGCGTTAACCATCGGTTTTATAGAAGGGCGTTTAAAAGCGGTTTTATACAGGGTGTCCAAAAGTCACTATCTATTTTGAAAAATAATGGAATACGAAAACCTGGTTTAAGACATGAAAAATATATTTATTTCAAGTAAGTGCCACAAAGAATTAGTGCTATTTATTTATCTGTCTCCACATGGCGACCATCAGTGTCTCTACAGAGCTCAAAGCGATAAGTTGTTTCCCGGAACACACTTTCCAGCATTTGAGGTGTTATTTTCTGAACTGCATCGGTAATACGATTTCGAAGTTCGGCTACATCACTAATTCTTCTACCAGTGTACACCTTAGACTTAATGAAACCCCAGGCGAAAAAATCTAATGGTGTTAAATCGGGTGAACGTGCTGCCCATGGTTGTGTTCCTCCACGACCAATCCAGCGACCGGGGAAGCGTCTGTCAAGATAATCACGTACAATTATTGCATAATGGCACGGTGCTCCATCCTGCTGAAAAACTACTGTGTCTAGAATGCCATCTGTAAGAAGTTGAGGTTCGAGGAATTGTTCAAGCATGTCAAGATAATAAACCAATTAACTTTTTTTAAATACACAAATTTGCACCAGAAGTACATATCTTTATGCCAGCATAGCATTTTTTAAAAAAACATCTAATGTCACCGAAATAGATAGTGACTTTTGAGACACCCTGTACATGGAGGGGAGATTCAAACTGGAAAAATCCGGTTATGTGAAGCGCAGAAATTTCAAACTTACGGCCCAAAAGACATTTCAGTCCCATGGCCTATTATTTAGCTAAGAAAAAAGGATGGGGCAAAATATATTGAGTGCCCCTAGTATATATATTTACGTCAAAAACAATACAGCCAGTAGAGGAGAATTGCATTAGACGTAAATAGAGGAATAATTGGTTATTTACATACGCCTATATACGCAAGAAAACAAAAATAATAATACAGCCAATACAGAAGAATTCTATATTCAAGAAAATACACACACATATTTATATATATATATATATATATTATATATATATATATATACACACATACCGTGTATATATATATATATTATATATATATATATATATATATATATACAGGGTGGGCCGAAAGTCTGGATCCATAGGAAAAATTTATTTTAATACATAAATTAACAACAAATGGTAAATACTTAAAATGAATATCAACTTTAACTCGTAAATGCGTATCCGTGATACTGTACATTGGTTCGTACTCCAGTATAAACAACAAATTATAACAAATGCTCAAATTGGCGACCTCTGACATCGAGTCACTTAGGGATGGAATTTATGATTTTTAATAATTCTTCGAATTGACGTTCTCGAGATGCGTGTTTCATTTGATAATCTTCTTGTTGACTTTACTGGACTATTCGTTAAAGTTTCACATACCATTCCAGAGGTATTTTCATCAGTTGCAGTTTTTGAACGACCAGAACGCCGTCGATCATGTACACTTCCTGTTTCTTTAAACGTTTAAACAACTTGCCAACAGTCGCATGTGTTACTGGATGCTTATCAGGATGATTTATATTGAATTCGGTAGCAACTTCTCTGTGTATAGCGCCCTGTCTTGCGTACATGAGCACAAGTTCTACCCGGTCTTCTGTTGTTAGATTCGAAGCCATTTCTGGGCTGAAATAAAAAACTATTTGAGTATTTATACTGGAGTACGAACTACTGTACATTATCACGGATACGCATTTACGAGTTAAAGTTGATATTCATTTTAAGTATTTACCATTTGTTAATTTATGTATTAAAATAAATATTTTCCTATGGATCCAGACTTTCGGCCCACCGAGTATATATATATAAGTGGAAATACATGGATTAAGGATGGTTTCTACGACGCTTAAATAAAATAGTAAACTCGCACGTAATCAAGTCCACATTTACATCCTCATTGGTCTCTACCATAGAATAAAGGCGATTTAACATTAATTCACTGCTCAAAGTATGTGGGTGTCTATATTCAATATAGTGGGGCTTTCAACTCTAACACTATTTTTGTATCCACTTTAAAATTGAGAGGCAAACTATCACGTTCTTTAAACACGGATAGAATACAATAAAAAGCCCGCACAGAGACGACATCGTTTGCAACATCACCATTAAATTCAAGTTTATAAACACTCCTTTTTAAACGTGCATTTATTCTTTCCTCGCTGACCTTCTCAACTGTAAAATCTTCTTCACAATTCATATCGACAATTGACGTATGTTTCTAAATCGTGCCGACAACTTCCTGTAATATGGTAAAAAAAATTTAAAGCAAAAACAAATTTTTTGTCTTAATATACAAATTTATCTTTAAATTATATCATAAAAATATTAATTTAATTGTTAAACTAGATTTTAGTTTTAAGGATAACTTATCTATTTTTCACCTTTCGCTATACATTTAAGATTCCATCATACTCTCAATTATTATTAATGTTTGTCATATGGAATATGGGGAGGGGGCAATAAACGTTTTCATTTTCATATAAAAGTGATTCTTCTGTGTATACTGTGTATATATTATATATATATATATATATATATATATATACACACACTATTCTACTACCAAGGCGACTGCTTATGATGTCCATTTACTTTAAATAAATTATTATGTTAAACGGAAGAACATAGCTCAGGCCCACATCTCCGATATACCCAAAACCACAGCTTCAGGTCATGCAGAATGAAGAATGAACAATTCAGGCGGAAACAAATCCCTGGGTACCCGTGATACCAACTTTCATCTTTTTACGCGTCAATTAACAAAAATGCTCTCTCTCTCTCTCTCTCTCTCTCTCTCTCTCACGGCTTGTTAAGACCTTAAGGACCCCCACTAAAATGTTTTGAGAGTCCGCCTACTAAATTCGTTCAGCCAATGAATGATATACATTTTGAAAGTGGTGGGAGGGAGGAAGTCTTTTCTTCAGCATTCCCCTTCTTAGGAGAGCATTCTCCCTGTCCTATAAAAAGAGTAGCTGCGACATATGTGAAACATTTTAGTGTTGGAGAAGCATTTCAGCTTATAATCAAGAATGCAGTCTGACGATCACCCCAACATCAAGTTGTAAGTAATTCTACTTCGTATATTCTCTGTTCTAAATATAGAGTAGGCTTATTCGGTAGTGCTCTGAGTGAAATATATAGAAGTTAATTCTTCTGTATTAACATTTGTGTAGAAGTGTCTTGTGAAGTTTTGTGATTACTAATTTCGTGATTTTGTGATTATGTGCCTTATTGTGATTGTGCCCAATTTTATCTTTTTATTGTTTTATCTCAAGGGACGATTCTTCCATACACAAATGCCTATCCGAATATGGTTCGTCGCCGGTAAACCTCTACCTTGATACATATAGGGCGGGTCGTACTCAGGTGACAACATGAATCTGAAGGACATCCTACCATCAGGGGTGTCTAAATTATGTGTTTTTACATGGGGAATTCAAATATGAGCTTCTTTTTTGGATAGGATAACTCTAACCTACATCATTTTGTATTTCTAAATTGCCAATTTTACCCTTTTGAACCCCTTTATAATATATTAAAAGATATAAGGTAAATCATTTATATTGACAAGGCCAAATCAACTTTACATATATTTATTAATAGGTGAACTGCATGTATATCACTGGATATAATTACAAAGATCATTCTCCTGACATCTTGAACTTTGCCAGGTTGCACAAATTCTGCTTTGACTCAGACTTGGACATCAGCTTCCTGCTGGTCTCCTGAGCCCTGATCCCTCCATCCCTCTTTTCCTGTGAGAAGTACTTAGCAGAAGCCTCAGTCACCATTTTAACAACCCTCTCAATGCTTTGTGTGTGGCAAGGCCAGTTGCGCACCTCCATAAGGGTGTTGATGAAGTTTTTCACCTCTGAGTTGCTTAGAGAGCAGGTGAGAGGTGGCTCTGACACACCTTCTGACCAGCTGATCAAGTCACCGATGCTGGAAGCACCACAATTGATGTCAGGTGTCCTTCTGCTCCTAACAGAGGAGTCCCCCAGCTGAGTGTCCGGGTCCCCCTCTCCCCTGATGGCCAGGATTCTCTCCACCCCTTCAATCCTCTCCTTCTGATCCTCAGAGCAGAGTAGTGTTTGGAGGATGACTTCACTGTGGGCATACCAAGCAGATCTTCTCACAGTTGGCATCACAATATCCAGCACCTCCTTTCTCTGGGACTTGAGGCAGTCCAGCTGAAAGAGGATGTGCCTAGGCCCTTCGATCCAGGAGTGCTTGACCTTCACGTTGAACTAACATGGGTAATACACTCCAATGATGAATTCCACAATGAATTGCAGAATCTTCAGGTTCTTTCCTTTAAGTCCGTGCTTTGACACCCAGAGCCTGAGAAGTCTGTTCGCTGTGGTGAGCCAGCGGCTGTGGTTTACTGGTCCTATCTCTAACAAAGCCAGCCCTGCAGGAAGTACTCCATCCCTGACTGCACAGACAGTTTTATAGCCATAGTATTGATCAGTTGAGATATCTTGAATGACCTTGTCAGGAAGCTTGATCAGTGGAGGGCCAACAGAGATTCGGGTGAAGTTTGGATTGATATCAAAGTCTGTAGCAGAATCAAGGAGCTTTCCTATTGGCCCGGATAATTTTTGTCTGACAGAGTAGGGCCATCAAGGTCAACAATGAGATGGCGCAGGGGAAGTTCAACAGTGTGCAGGTTGCACACCAACCAGACCAGCTTTCTCCCCAGGTGCAGCTCCAGCTTCCGCATTACTCCAGCTTTCACACCAGTGTTGACATTTGTTGAGTCTCCTCCAATGGCCAACAAGGTCTTATCATAACCCCTCTCTTTCAGCCAGGCAAACAGGACCTTAGCAATCTTCTCCGCATGTGACTCCTCTTTAGTTGCTTTCTCTGGGGTAAAGTGGAACAGATAGTAGCTGCCAGGCTCACTAACAACACTATAGTGTTCTTCCTTGATCTTTGCGGGAAAAGATTGGTCACTACCCTCAGCTTCCATCATCACATTGGTCAGGTCAATCCGCCCATCAAAGAGGATGCAAGAGATCCCCCCCTCCTCCCTGCACTTCTTCTCGAACTGTTCCCCCAGCTCTCTCATCAACTTCTCCTGTGCTCTCTTGACCTTGCTCTTATCAATCACTTTACTTGTATTGTCTTCTGTGATGATTCCTGCGTCAATCAGAGCTGCTGTTGCTATCGCTGCAGTTGGCCTCAGCCCTATGCCATACCTTACACTAGCAAGGGCAATGTTTTGAATCTCATCATAGTTTTTCTGTACCTTTGCCGAAGCTGCTGGCTCTGAGGAAGGTGGCTCAGAAAATGGCCTTATGCGCGCCAGAAAACCGTCAAAATATTTCATATACCAAACTGTATGATAATTACAATTAAGTGGAATGGCACACCTTTTTATTTGAGTATTTAAATATTATTATTATTATATGAATTACATTATATGTGTTTATATGAATTAGTTAGAACAATGCTCTATGAGAGATAACGTGAGCAGCCATGATAGAAAACGTGAGAAGACATATTCTGGGGTAACTACAATAGTAAAATAATCAACAATTTAATAATAATCAACTGCAAAATGATGTAGGTTAGGGTTATCAGAATTAAATATTTTCTTCAGAATTGTGTTCTATACACCAAAATATGTCATTTGAACACCCCTCTCCATTGATTTAAAAAAAAATGCATAGTATGACCCGCCCTATACAATGTAAGTACTGCTATTTCTATCTATATACATTCAGAACAGGGATTCAGGCATTTATTTCAGTTATATATATATATATATATTATATATATATATACATATATATATATATATATATATATACACACACACGAGGGTAATTCAATAAGTATCCGCACTTTTTATTTCACAATTTTATTTTCACATCTGATAGATTATAAACACATCACTTCTGAACATAGTCTCCCTGTTTCTCAGTACACTTAGTCCAGCGATTTACAAGCTTCCTAATGCCATCACAAAAGAATGTTTTTGGCTGTGTGCGTAGCCAGTCATGCACCGCCTCCTTCAGGTCATCATCGCTTGGAATCACTGACCTCTCAAAGCGTCTTTTAGTGGTCCAGACAGGTAAAAATCCAAAGGTGCCAGGTCTGGACTGTAGGCTGGATGGTCGAGAACTTCAAATTTGAGTTCTTGAAGGCATTTTCTAGTCTGTGCAGCGGTATGAGGGCGCGCATTGTCGTGTAACAGAATAACACCTTCCGACAATCTCCCCTCTCCGTTTTGTGCGAATTGCTTGCTTTAACTCATTCCGAAGCATGTCAGAATACGATGCACTTGTTACTGTAGTTCCTCTCTAGATAATGTTCAAGGATAGGGCCTTGTGTATCCCAAAACAGTGTTAGCATAACTTTACCTGCTGACAGCTGCGATTTGAACTTCCTTGCAACGGGAGATGTTGGATGCTTCCATTGCATGCTTTGTCGTTTGCTTTCTGGTTCATGGTGATGGATCCAGGTTTCATCTCCAGTGCCTTCAAGAACTTAAATTTGAAGTTCTCGACCATCCAGCCTACAGTCCAGACCTGGCACCTTCAGATTTTTACTTGTTTGGACTACTAAAAGACGCTTTGAGAGGTCAGCGATTCCAAGGCGATGATGACCTGAAGGAGGCAGTGCATAACTGGCTACGCACACAGCCAAAAACATTCTTTTGTGATGGCATTAGGAAGCTTGTAGATCGTTGGACTAAGTGTATTAAGAAACAGGGAGATTATATTGAGATGTGATGTGTTTATAATCTATCAGATGTGAAAATAGAATTGTGAAAATAAAAAGTGCGGATATTTATTGAATTACCCTCATATATATATATATATATATAATGTATGTATATATGTACAATATATAACCCATTTTCTAGGTATACGTTATTATTTTACAGAGCTGATGCGTGTGTTCATTTGAGGGGGCGCGTGGATAATGACAGTATATTTTCGAGTCAGTCTCTGCAGGAATTGGCACCACAAGGCCCTGAACCCGAGACTGGCACTCGAACGAGAAGCACAAACGATTCGAGCAGCGTCGACTGTAGCTTATAAGCAGCCTATTGTTTAAGGGTACACCTCATGTAACTAATTAATTCCTCTTACACAAAAAGCTATTTTGAAATGAATGGCGCGTTAGTTTTTATTTTTTCTATTTTTATTTTAAAACCCTGACGAGATTTTATTTTAAAATAATTATCTCTCTCTTTATCCTGTGAAAATAATAATAATGATAACAATAATAATAAAGCGCGACTTGCTATAATATTTTTCTTTTTTCTTTTACGGACGATCCGGTTGTGTTATATGTAGATGCGCGCCGAAACACACAATGTGTGTTAATCGAAGAAACGATGTAAGATTCCCTTTTTCTTGTGTGTGTGTGTGTGTGTGTGTGTGTGTGTGTGTGTGCCGGGTTAGAATAACCAAGTATTTTCAACGTTTTATTAACTAATAAAACTATGGGAACATTTTAAGTATATTTTTATATTAATACATAATTTCGTTTACTGCATACACCACATTTTTTTACGTAATAGTGGTTTCAACGTCTTTTCGCATATATAAAAATAGGAGTGACAATAATACATTATTTCGTTTTTACACATTCTGTACAACAATATATATATAATATATATATATATATATATATATGTGCTATTTTTTCTTGTCCTGAAGATGTGAATATATCACGAAAGCCCTCGGATTTCGTGTTTCCTTTTCCTTTTCCCTGTGGTTCTTTGCTTATTAAAAAGATATATATATATTAAATTATATATATATATATAAAAATTATATATATATATATATATAAATATATATAATTATATATATATATATATATATATATATATATATATATATATATATATTAAATTACAGATTTAACAGCCATTACATTTTAAATAAGTTACAGAACATAATTCCAGTCCTTAAGCGTTACACAAATTAGTATTAGTGGATACATTTTATAAATTTGTGCGATATAATACAGGAAGCTATATTGCGAACGGTGCATATTGTTACAATTTAAAATAATTAACTGATGAAGTTACAATTACACTGGGCAACACGTATTTTATTGAATGATATCTGACACTTGATTCTAGGTAATTTGGGTGCGCTGAATACGAATTTCAACTCGGTTTGGCTCTATCAGGTCCTGATTCTTGTCGACAGCCTATGTGCCATTTTCCAGATTTTTCAAATTAGGACTAAAAAATTAAGTCATGTGTTAAATTTTTTTTTCAAGTTTCATGAATACAAGCAGTTCAAACTACAGTAAAATTACATTATAACGATAGAAATGACTTAAAATAGAAAAACAAACAGATATGAAGCTTTCACTGTGGCAAAAATGTTCTTTTGTAAGACTTTCTAGCGTATTTGCTTGTTGATGGCAGGTCTCTTTTCAAGCACCAGCAGTAATCAGCCATCATGTGGGAATCCCAGCGGCCTTGGTACCGTTCCTCCATAATTTTGATATCTTGGTGGAATCTCTCCCTTGTTCGTCACTTACATCACCTAAATTACTTGGAAATTGGTCAAGATGGCTATTCAAAAAATGCATTTTTATGCTCATATTGCAACCTAACTCTTTGTAGTCCCTTAAAAGTTTTTTTACGATTTCTTCGTAGTTATCTGCCCTATAATTGCCTAAAAAGTTTTCTATCAAGTCCACGAATGAGAACCAGCCATTTTTTTCGCGTTCATTCATGACATTAGGAAAATTGCTGTCTTTAATCATTGTTCTTATTTGTGGACCGTCGAAAATTCCCGCCTTGATTTTTTCATAACTTAAACTTGGAAATTTTGAAGTTATGTATTTGAAACACTCGCCGTTTCGTATCTAAAGCTTTTACATATTGTTTAATGAGGCCTAGTTTTATATGCAGAGGAGGAAATATGATTTTATCTCTGCTCACTAAAGGTGGATTAATTACGTTTTTTTCTCCGACAGTAAGTGATGTCCGTGCTGGCCAGATTTGTTTGAAATAATGTTCTTCCTTGGCTCTGCTGTCCCATAAGCAAAGGAAGCAGGGATATTTAGTATACCCTCCTTGTTGTCCTAGCAGAAAATTAACCATTTTTAAGTCAACATATGATCCACTCGTGCTCCCTATATTTGATAAGATTTAAAACCTTTTCTATATGTTCATACTTTTCTTTTAATTTTGTTGAGTGCCCAATCGGTATCGAGCCGTATAGATTGCCATTATGCAACACACACACTTAAGACTTCTTTTCGAACTGTCTAAAACAAGCGCCAATCATTTGCATCATAAGACTCAACCCCCATCTTCTTTAACAAACCAACTATGTCGCAGCAATATACTAAACTATCCTCTGTTCTAAAATATTTAACAAGTTCTTCTCTTTTTCTGTAAAATGAAATGTATGTGTTTGAAGTAAGCAAGTTTTTCTCTTTAAGTCTTGAAGCTAAAATTTCCGCAGCCTTTTTTGGCAAATTTAGATCCCTTACAAGATCATTCAACTCGGCCTGGTTAAACTTTTGCGGATCGTTTTGACTTTCAAATACGCTGGGGTCAAAATCGGTGTCTGACTCCTCAAAGTGCATAACATATTTTCAGGAACATCTTCAACTAATTCTTGAGTTGGCAGACCCTTAAATTTTGGAATGGGGATCTCATTTGAATGTAGCACAGGTCGTATCGCGGTGTCGAAATTTGGGTACTCGATACAATGTTTATTTTTCTTAGTGAAGCCCGAAGTCTTGACAAAGCAAAGGTAGCAATCGGTCTCGTGGTTAGTAGGCTCTCGCCACACCTGATATGGAAAAAAAATTGTAAAGCGTTAACAAAAGCGACGAGAGACTTGTTTTTATGAATTTTATCAAAAGTTATCACCCAAACATTTAACATTTCTATGTGTTTCAACCTTATGCAATATTTGAGATTCTTATAAACATTTTCTGTAAATTTTTGTTTATGTACCTAAGTTACAATTACATTTAGGTAAGTTACAGTATACTAGTGATTAAATTACGTAGTTTTATGAAATCATAAACTTACCATCGGAACTCCAAAAGGTATTTTTGAATCCGAACCCTTCGTCCAATGTCGCAGTCTTTCAATGCATATAGTGCAGGCTTTATGTGGAGCCCACGATTTATCTTGGTCCCCCAGTTTTATGCCAAAATAAGCTAAGTAAGCTCTTTTTACGAAGTCAGTTATATTTGCTCGTTGATGTGGAAGTGTAAAATTTCCACATATATAACAGAAGGAATCAGGGTTGTTTTTGCATTTGAACTTTCTAGTGCTTGATGACATATTGCTTGATTGTTCTGCCAATTTGTAAAGGTATTTAAAGCCCTTAATTCATATAAATTTAAGAAAATCTGAAATATAAACACAAAAATTAGTTTAAATAGGTACTTATTATGAAATAGGTACTTACAATCTATGAAATTAAACTAGAAACACGGATGAGTGGGTACAATATAAATTACGTCTAATTAAATCAACTATATTAAATCACGAAGACAAAATTACTCACTAAATCATATGCCAATTCAAAATTATGTTAATGCCCAAACTTAATTAACTAACTCAACTGACTGACTGACTGACTGACTGATTGAATTGACTGATTAACTCTGGAAACGAGTCGCTTTATATATTTTAGTTGTCCTCTAGAATACTCTACAGAGAACAGGAACGCTCGAGAAAATTTTAGAATTCTATGATATTGTTAGCTTAATTTACTAATATTAAAATGGGTTAAAAATGACAAAATTAAAAATATTTTTAGGGTGTTACATATAAAAATATACATAATACAACAATACCATAACAATAGGTACAAATACCTAGATAAAAACCTAGTTGCATAATGTGTAACTGCAAAAGACTTAGCGAGTATTGAGAAAAAAAACCTTTTTATGAATACGACGAAAGAGGAGGGGTGTTGAGCAAAATCAGGACCTGATAGAGCAAAACCGAGTAAAAATTCGTGCTCAGCGCACCCAAATTACCTAGAACTAACTGTCAAATCTAATTCAATAGACAAAAAGTTGAAATTTGTTCCCCAGTGTTATATATACACATAAAACATCACAGAACACATCGAGTGAACATCGAGTGACTACAAACGGGAATCGGCTTTTTATCACCCTACACACACATTTGTCGTTGCTCGCATGGTCATATAAGTCGAATAATTGCAGAAATTCCGTAAATTTCCCTCCACGAGTCATATGCATGAGAGAGCACAAGCAGTATTGGCCATAGACATTGCTGTGCAAACTCTGGAATCAGTAAGGATTCCACACTATTTGTTGAATTTGCGGTTGTTCGAGAAATTTTACAATAATAGCATCATTTCATGGATGTCCGCCCAGTGAATTAAAGTAGTACATACGCTCCCTATTTTTAAAATAAATGGCTATCCAATGGGTCCCTTTACCATCGCTAACATCCGTATCAAAAATAAGGGCGCCACAGTCTCTTGTGGTTGGAAGTTTCAGCGTTTCATTCTTTGCAAACATCCTAATAAATTTTGGACGTGTGAATCGATCACTCTTCATCACTCTTTGAAGTGTAACCGTGTCCATTTTTAAAGTCTGTGACTACGGCTCTAAACCTGTCAACCTCGATTAGAGCTTGCGATTCGAGGTAAACTACTACACTAATAGGTGCGACTAGAGGCTTGTCGAACACTAATCTGACTGAAATGTTTCCGCTCTGCTGAGGACTAACGTGTGTGTCTATACTCCCACAGAAATCTGGCGTGAGGTCAAACGGGTACAGGTTCGAGCTCTGGACGAATTCATTCTTCGTTACCCCTGTCCCTAAACCTTCGCAAACGCCGACAGCGTGTTTCTGCATTCCACTTAATATCCTTTTATGTAGAGCTCCAAGAGCAACATTTTTTATCTGCTTCGATGATAACCCTGAAGGAACTGTAAACATCTTAAGCTGGACTCTATTAATTGGGTCTTTCACTGTGGCATGTAGTAGATTCTTTTTAATTTCCATCTGCTCAGCAGAGCTTAATTTCACACGACGTACGCTGAGATGTCTCCATAATATGAATCACCACAGACTTCGCGCCCTCTTCTTGGTCAGCACCTAGATTTAAGCAAATCTCAGGGCTTGTGCGGGTGAGCTTTCATTTCATATTGACCACATTCACAAGCAGCTTCTCCTGGAATGTGAAATCTGTGTGAAGGCGTCCGAAGCAGTCATATATCTTTTTAGAATTTTTAAACTTATTCTTTATACTACTTTCATCCTTAGCTTGATGTTAACGTTTGACATTTAAGAAGGTATCTTCGTTTCTTTTGAAAAGTTGAGGACATTTTCCAGGATCGTAGATGATAGTAGCCAGACCATGCCAAGATGTTGACCTGATTTAAATACGTCACACTGACTGAATATGGTGTGTAGAAAGTTGGTCTCTGGGTATACAGCGTAGATATTTTCGTAATCCAATCCATCAAAAAAGTAAGTGCCTGAGCTGGAGATCACGAATTCTATAGGAGCACTCAGCGAGCTAATGGTATTTACCGGATTAACTGTGATAAATTCACTGTGCTCTATAGATATTTAGGTCGGGGGCATGTCAAACAGGGTCAGTTCCGATTTACAGCATTGTGAACTACACGGATGGATGAAACGTACCATAGCGCGTCAGAAATAGTGACACCTCTCCCGGCAAGTAGCAATCAGTCTATGATCCACGAGAGCAACGCCCTTAGCTTATATCAGTTAAAAAAGTGGTCAGTAATAGGTTTCATGCGCTTAGAACATTTCTTTTTTTATGACCTTTTATGTTTAACGCCACGAGTTGGTAACCCCTTCTTCTTCTTCCTCCTTATAGTGCGCTTCTTCTTTCGGTTTGTACTTCCGCCACCACGCATTTTTCTCTTTGCAGCTTTGACACTTTCGTCCCGTGTACGCTTTAAATGTTTTTTTAGAGCTTCTTTAGGCTTAACACCGGCCATTATGTCTTCTACTGTGTTAAGACATGATTGTAACGCCTTCTTGCCGAGATATCTGGCACCACTCTTCAGCAAGGGGACAGCCGTACGCAGTATGGTTGAAAAAAATGGTCCTAATCCCACTCACTCGCTAATATTTCACCCCTCGGTAGGATGTGAAAGGCTTCTGGTTCATTCTATCGCTGTACGAGGGAAGTGAAGTTTCACTACCGAATGGATACCTTTTCCCCTCAATCGTTCTTATATCATGTATATTGAGATACTGGTTAGTAGGTTAATTGCGACTTTGACATAATGAGACTTGTCGTATGTAATGCTCAAGCTCTTTCCTCTATGATTGGGAATGTGGGCGATGCGCAGCAGCCGCGCCTGGGTATCCCCAACAAACTGATGTTCTACAATATTGCTGTAAATATAGCATATGTCCGGTGGAGGGTTTCCATCGTTCAATTTCTCCAATTTTAGCTGATACAATAAACTGCACAGGTTATGTTGTGACTCGTGAAAAGTATCTCTTTGGAAAGCTACCCCATATCTGCCCTCGGATATAATTTTGAACAATGCTGTCTTTAATATTTTTGTTAGCCTTCGATTTTAGAGTCAAAGTATGTACCGGAGTATCTTTGTTTACGATTTCGTATACTAAATCAGACGTAAGATTTGAGCTTTTCGGACTCCCATTTAAGTCTCTCACAATATCATCGGTTGTGTCATAATGACCCGGTCCTAGTGTTACTTCTGTAGTTTAGTACTGGGCTTCCACACTCCTGGCGGAACGCATGGTATCGTCCCGAGGTACTCCGGCCTTTTCACACTCATCACGGTTTCTAAGAACCATAAAAACGGGCTCTTTCTTGTCAATACTTAAAAACTTGGTAGTCAATTGAAATTCGCATATTCCAACCTCATATAATTCACGACCCAATTCAATGGGCCCATGCAGTTCTGTTATAAAGCTGGCCAGTATTGTTAGGATGTACAGACAGAGAAGAAGAGGACGGGAGTGTAACATAGAAGTGGTTAGGCGCCATGTTGTATATTATTTAAGTTTCATTATTGCATCAGCTTTTATATAGATGTTGAAACTTTCAGGGTACCCTAGCCATTTTATGAGGTACATTTTTCTCTTTCTTGAACCCTTGCCTCCTAAACATTTTTCAATTTTAAACACTTTTTTTTCTAAATTAAATGTTACTTTCTGCATCTCCTCACCAGAAAAGCCACCACCAATTTCTTCCTCCATCATATCTTCAACGTAATACAGCATCACCTCGTCTTTAGGTTTCATAGCCTTAACTTTAAAAATCTCACGAGTTCAACCTTGCTGAAACCCCTTCGCGAATTTATTCTCCGAACGCGACAGCCTTACATAATCATTGATTTTGAAACGCACAGAGCGTGGTGGTGCTCTACGATCATCTTTTCTCGCCTCACGTTCTATATGCGTACCTCTTTTTAAAATTTCGTTAGGTGTTGTACCAATCGCTCGATGATGTGAAAAACTGATGATGAAACCAGCGATTCCAGAATGTCTATATATCTGTATGTGTTTTTATGTTTTTAAATAGCGATACACGCGTTCCTTTATGGTGCGATAAATTCTTTCGGCTAAAGATGCCTTATGTATAGAATTGCTAGTGTAATAACTGATATTGAACTCTGCCAACATGTTCTGAAAAGCTCGGCCTATAAATTCTTTCCTCATGTCCGTACAAAAATAGCCAGGAATCCTGTTTTCCCTCAACATCAACGCTTTGGCGGCTTTAGCAACTGTTTCAGGCGACTTATTTTTCAGTGGAATTAGCCACAAATATCTAAAGAATACATCTCTTATAACTTAAATAGGATGTAATGGTAGCCTCCATTACACACTGAATATCTCTGCATGTCTGTTAAATCTGCCTGCCAAATAGAATCAACCGAGGCTGCTAATGTCTTGGCCGTTTTAAACGTTCTTTTCACCGGTTTATGTAGTGTATAAGCATCCTTCTCCCGCAAAAACCTATCAACATCTTTCCCATTTCCTCATTAGAAACACCTCTGTACAGTAGGGTAGTCCAAAAAAATTAAAATGAAAAATATATTACTCATGATATTTGCCCGTTTTTCAGAACTACTATCATTGTTGAAAATACAAAATTGGATCGATTTATGCATATTTAGAGGTAGCGTAATTTGAAGCCTTAGTATCAATTTATACAGTTTGGGGTGGCAAATTTCTTTAAACTTGCGCCACCTTTAAATATTCGTAGATTTAACTCAAAATTCGATGTGAGATCTTTTTCTATATTAAAATGAGAAAATATATCAGGAATTCTTATTTGTGTCGTTTAACTTTTACCATATATGTGTGGCTCACCCTACGATACTCAGGATACAACTCAGAATGGTCATCTGAAAAATTTTATGCTCCACAGACTGCGCATGGAACAAGGAACTCTTCTGGGAAAATTAAATCATGACTCGGTCATGACCCGTTGCTCACGTTGGGCTTCCATCACGAAAAAGAAAAACTTCGTGAATATACCGAATATTTGGTGCAAAACTATTCGGCCGAATACCGAATTCCGAATATTAGTTTTATTTGGATTATTAGGCGTCACTATAAAAAAATGAAGCCTTTATCAGTTTGACAGCACATAGAATTAATAGTAAATGTGAGCAAACGCAGCATGTTTTAGCTACCAAAAATCTGCCAGATTCCCATACTCATGAAAATTTGCAACTGCTTTGACTTCTATATTGCAAGAATGGTCAATAAAGAGCGATCGTGTGCATGCAGTTGTGCACGACAATGGCTGTAATATTATTAAGCTGTTAGCGTTCTCAAAATTACTCCTGTTGCTTGTGCGAATCATACTTTAGCACTTGAAGTTGATGAAGCCCTTCTTAGCCAGAAGTCTGTTTTAGAGATATGTGCATTGCGCGCCCAATCTGTTGCATTTTAATTATTTTTCTCCAGCCTTTGACAGACTTAAGGAATTTCAGAAGCAAAATAATTTACTCGAAAACAAACTTATAACAGACGTTATCACCCAATGGAACTCTACATTCTGTATGCTACAAAGACTTCCTTCAACGAAAAAGTGCGGTTGTTGCATACGCCTCGGACTATGACATACTGTAGCAACCTTCACTAATCATCAGTGGACTCTAATTCAGTGTGTTGTAAAGCTTCTTAGTCGATGTGAAAAATTAACGAATGACTTTTCCTCTGATTCTTCTTGTCTTCACATGGTGTCTCCCGATGCAACAGGTCTCGTGGTATTTATTCCTAACATAACTGATGATGTAGGTGTTCATACTATGAAAAACGACTTAATATAAAATTTACAGAATCGTTTCAGTCAGTGGAAGGCAGACATTACTCGCATGATTTCTCACGTTTTAGATTCTCGTTTCAAATTTGCTTGCATAACAGTGCCTGAGTTTGTAAAATTGACATAATCATTGTCTGCATCACCTAACGCTATTCCTGCACGTAATAAACCCATGGCGATAAAACAACTGATTTTGTTACACGAGAAGATCGAGAACCTTTGAAAAAGAAGCCGAAGGTTAATTTATGGAGTTAGTTCGATGAGGTTGTGCTTCCACCTATCAAAAATAGTAAGAAAAGTTATCAAAAGAATTAGACATCTATTCAAAGGAGCCACGAGTCAGTCACGATACGAACCCTTTTGATTAGGGTCACCATAATGGTGAAAGATTCCCAAAACTACTGAACAGCTGCGTTTTGTTGCGCGCCGCCTGACGTCACCGGGTCTCGATCCTAGGGCCGATGGATTCGTAGTCAGCGATGCTAACCACTACACCACCAAGGCGCATATATATATATATATATATTAGGGTGAGTCACACATACAGTAGGCCCTATATGGTGAAAAATTAAATAAATAAGTAAGAGCTCCTGATACATTTTCTCATTCAGTATATAGAAAAAGATCTCAGACCGAATTGTGAGTTAAATCTATTAATATTTAAAGGTGGCACAAGTTTGAAGAAGTTTGCCACCCCAAACTGTATAATGATACTAAGTCTTCGAGTTGCACCACCTCTAAATATGCACGAATCGATCCATTTTTTTATTTCCAACATCGTTAGTGGTTGTGGAATATGGGCAAATGTCATGAGAAATATATTTTTCATTTTCATTTTTTTTGGACCCCCTAGCTGGTGAGGGCCTATCCCACTTTCTCACCAAATCGTGTACGATATCAATGATGCTCGAACCATGTACCTATGATCCTTCAACAACAACCTCACTTGTATCGGACCATTGTATATGGGATCCTCACTCAATAGATTATAAAGACTTAATCCTTTATTCCTCAATGTATGGGGGGAGACTGTTTTTTAATACATGCTCGAGATGTTGCGGACTCGAACCGTTGTTCTGTACTTGTTCAAGCTCGCCATAGTCAGTATCGCCCCCATGTTTGATAACTGCGGGGAACTCCACTGGTTTCTTATAATTTTCGTACTCATGAAGAAATTTCTGCAGAGCTTCTTGGTATAAGATTTGTTTCTCATCAGGAGACTTCACTGTTTAATAGGTCTACCAATTCGCTTTCCATTCTTTTAAGTCTGCTTTTACAAGGTTCTAGAACCGTATGTGGACTCTGTGTTTTGTAGTGAAGCGTACACCTTGTGTGGACTCACGACTACTTTCTTCTTTATACTAAACTAGTCAGTAAAGGCCTCAAAATTGAAAATAAGATGGGCAGGAATGAACCCCGTCTTTGTACTATAATTCGCTTTTTCTTCCCCACAGTTTGACTTTTACGAGCAAGGGGGTGTATTATGTTCTTGTAACGACGTAGGCAAGACTTCTGAGAGAGTTTTATTGGTACATTATATTTTATAACGTTAAGACAGATTTCACAGATGCATTTTAAAAAGTCAGAGTCAATATTTTTAACAAACAGGTGTTGGAGAGTCCGTGGCAGCCGGTGATAGTTTTATTAACTCACAGTATTTCTTTAACTTCTGTCATTCTGGGATATACACCGTTTCAGCCTCGTTTGGGAATATATTCGTTCTTAGAAGCACCCTAAACGTGTTTCGCCGGTGAAGGTTACAAACCAAATATCCATAACGTTGGCTTGTAGCTTCTTTATAAACTTCCAAAAACTCCTTACGCTGATTCGGGAACATTTGATTGGTTAATACCCCAATTTGTGCCACATCTCTACGTTGTGCGAATAAGACTAGATATTGTGTATTTAGCTATACATCGCGCATGTATCTATTTTTGAAAAATAGATTTTAATTGATGAAGAATACGCTTATGTTAAGATGGTGGGAGAACACTAAATGTCTCGGCAAACGTTCTGTCCAGTTCTAGCATGAGATCGTCAATTACAATGACCGTGTGCTCATTACCCTTTATTAAGCTAACATCATAAACACCTTTGTGGAACAAAATATCATCTTGGTACTCGTTGAAAATGGGCTGGTATGTCGAATATGACGTTATGCCGTTATGAACAAAATTTGAGAACAGTTCCTTATCTTTAATGATTTTAAGCATAAACACGGTTTTGCCACAGCCTGTAGGGCCAGATATAATGCAAGTAGAAGGGCTCGTGAACCTGACGCTTTCTACAGAATCCATCTCAAACACGTCACAATCTTAAGTGGAATATTTACAAAATATAATAAAGTTTTAAGTGATGCTCTTTATATTCTACAGTATTGTTTTTCTTCTTCCCCAGAACCATGAGTGATGACGAGGATGAAGTACTATGCCAGCAACATGTCCACGTCATAGATATTGAAGATGAGCTTGATGATACCGACGACAATGTAGTTGTTGTTGAGGCTACAGACTACACCATCACCCGCGCTAGCGTTCCGAAACCACTGCAGCGAGAACTGTAGCACCCCCACTCGACAATTCGAGGAGAAAGCGGGTGCATGACGACAGCCACATTGCTGAAACGCCTTCCGCGTCAGGCGTAAAGCGTGTAAAGGGCACTCTGAGTGCATCGGCTGTTAGACACACAGTAATAGAGCCCCAGCCCTCTACGTCTTACGACACAACCCCTACAGTAGCTCCTACAAATAAAACTGTGACCCCTTATTCCTATTCAATACCACCCGTGCCTTCCACAGCAACATCTCATTCTGCAGACAGTAGCATAACATTCGAGCTGGTGCGCACCGCCATCCCCACCCCAGCCCTGACTAGAAACCGGTACGTAGTCAAGGTCGACCCGCGATCCATGTATAGCAACGGTGTTGAACATGGACTGCGGCGTGTAGTTGAACGTATTGTGGAGTTTTCCTTCAGAGCTGTGAGGGCATTGAAGCCAGGACGCGACTGTCCCTCGGGTTCGGGTCAGATAATGGGGATAGAGATGATTTTTGGGTAGTAGTACCCTACAGGCGTCTGGCCGCCTTAGATGTAGATTACATTTTGGTTCGTATAACGCAGGCTTCTCAAAGCAGCACAGGGTTTAGCATGGACAACTTGACGATAGATATAGACCACGTTTTCCGTGTTGCGGGACATACGGCCACACCTTATACGCTTAACTTCAATTCTCAGGCTATTTACAGACGACATATAAGCCCCGAGCGTGGTAACGGCTTTATAGCATTAGTCATGGCTCATATGTTTACTGTACTAAATACGGTGGCCCAAATAATTTGGTTGCCGACGGTTGTGCAGCGACCGCAGACTGTAAGCTCGAGTTTGACTGTGATAGGGGGCCTGAAGAGTTGAGAAGGGTAGAGCAGGAAATGAATGTTCGCATAGTTGTATTTGGATTGGATGATCGTCGTAGGACTGTATAATACAAGATCTCTACTTATTTTATGGCTGTCAGGGACAACATATCTTTCCATCCGCAATATAAGGGTTCTTTATGCGAGTTATGATAAAAGTCGAAAATATGGCAGGCATCACGATTTGTGTAAGGGTTGTCTCGAGTTTGCAGATGATATAGTGAAACATTGTAAGGAGCGCCACATGCTATGCGAGCAATGCAAAAGCGCCAAATGTGAAAGTCGTGTAGTTGATGCTGAGAAGGGGGACTGTAATGTGCGTAGACGTACATTTTTCAATAATAGCTGTTTTGAACTCCATAAATCAAATGAGACGTGTAGGAAAATGAGAATTTGCGAGTGCGGCGTGCTTCATATATTGGACAGTTGGGGAAAATTAGAGCATAAAAGTGATGAAATTTGTTGTACTACATCTTATGAGAAATATAAGGCAGATGGTATAAAACATGTATTTTATATGAAAGACGCCAAACCTAAAATCAACCTTGTATAACTGTATACTACGATATAGAGATTTACACAAACCCTGAAACGAAAGAGGTTATCCCACATTTACTTGAAAGTCAGACCATCTGTGACGAGCGCATGAACATCGAGTGTGATGAATGTCTTAAATGTGGTAAACGAACAAACAATTTTAAAACGAGAGCACACGACACCCCCGTGAAACTCTCTGTGTCCTATATTGTCACTTTAGCGGACAATTAAAAAAAATGACTATATTCTCCCCCATAACGCCGCAAAATTTGATGCACAATTCCTTTATAAGGAACTGCTTGAACACGAATCATCAAAGATATTTACAGGCTATCCCTTGAAAAGAGGAAACAAGCTTATTCAGATGCAGATAAGAGGTAATGTTCAGTTTAAAGACACTCTGTTATTCACACCTTGTAAATTAGCTAAGCTACCCAAGGTGATGGGCGTAGCCGCCGAAGTTTCAAAAGGGCATTTCCCTTACTCCTTCCTCACTCGCGACATATTAAATTACGTAGGCCCCCAAAACATTACTTTAACTATGACAACATGAGTGGTAGTGAGCGTGAAGATTTTGAGAGGTACTACAACAGTTTTAATGAAGATAATCCTTACAATACAGCAGATGAATGTGAGTGTTATTGCGTGAATGACGTGCATGTATTTAGAGTATGCTTTCAAGCCTTTAGAAGGATGTACATAGTCCGATTCAACTGCGACCCGTTACAAGCCGCAACACAATCGCGTCATTGTGTTTTACTGTGTTCAAGAATAACTTCATGCCTAAAAACACGCTAGCCGTTATTCCCGAAATAATCCACTCAGTTATGGGTATAAGGCTATTTACTGGCTCATTCACCTACAACAGCAAACCGATGTAAACATAAAACATGCTCGCAACACGGGAGAAGTGGCCATTAAGATCAATGGCCGTGTTTTCTGGGTGGATGGTCTAAGCGAAGACCCCGCCACTAGCGAGAAAACGGTGTACTCCTTTTACGGATGCTGGTGGCATGGATGCCCACGTCCTGAGTGTGGTATCATAGGAAATAACCATGGTAGATCTGCCGACAGTCTGGCATAGACCCGTACCCGTGACCGACTTATAAGCTCCCAGTTCACTCACAAGGTTTTGTGGGAGCACGAATATGACGCCTGGATGGAGACAGATGGACAGTATGCAAAGAAATAAACACCATCAAGCGTTCAATGGTGGTGGACCCTCTCAAATGCGGCGAGAGTTTGTTTGGCGGAAGCACAAACCCCTTCAAACTATACTTTTCACCTACTATACGGAGGGCGTGAAACTCCATTACTACGACTTCTGTTCTTTATACAATCCGTACCCCGTAGGCGCAACTGAAAAACTGGTGGGTCCCGTCCTGCCTACCATCGAAAATTTTCAGTTAATTTGAACGGGAACTATTTCTGACTTTCTTTCGTAGATGTGCTCCCCCCTTGCGACTTATGGATACCAATCTTACCTGCCGTTATATACCACACACTTATGTTCCCTCTGTGTGTGAAGTGCGCAGAGGAGAACAATGTGGACTGCAATCACACAGTCAACCAGAGGAAGATCAGAGCCGTATATACAAGTCCTGAGCTGTCCCTAGCCATTCGTCACGGTTACAGAATATTGAAGATATATGAAGTGTGGAGGTTTCGGAAGCTTCCCAACCTTTTCATATATATACAGTGTGTCCGTAAAGTCATGGTGGGATTTTAAAAGCTATATTATTGCAACGAAACATGATAATGAGATAAAAAAAGGCAAATTGAAGAACAACTCTAAAAGAATAACTTTATTTAACGTAGTTCGATATGGGCTCCTCTGGTAGCCCTGCAGACATCTAGGCGGTGATTCAATTCCAGCCACACACGCCCAAGAACATCAGGAGTGACGGATGCGATAGCTTCCGTGATTCGCTCGTGCAAGTGATGAATATCCCTAATGGGTACACTGTACACGCTTTGCTTGACGTAACCCACAAATAAAAGTCCAAAGGTGTCAGGTCCATCCTCCTCTTCCTATTCATCTCTGTGGAAATTTTTCATTAAGGAATTCTCGAACAACGTTGGCATAGTGCGGAGGAGCACCATCTTGCTGAAAGATGACATTATTGTCAATAAATTGAGGTACTGCAAAATGTTCCAACATAGCGAGGTAGTTGTGTGACGTCACAGTGGGTTCCGCGAAGAAAAATGGGCCAATCACTCGATCTCGTGCTAGAGCACACCACACATTAACTTTCGGGCTATTACGCTCATGTTCAACATAGGCTTGTGGACAGCCTAGACTAACTACGAGATAAAGGTTAAGCTTAGCCTAGACTAACTACAAGATACAACTTTGAGAGTTGTTCTTAAATTTGGCATTGTTTCATCTCATTATCATGTTTCGTTGCAATAATATAGCTATTTAAAATCCCACCATGACTTTACGGACACACTGTATAAATACTTTTTTGAAGGACAAGGTAGATACATCAGGATACCCGCGAGGAGGTGAGACCGAAAATGAAAAATTGACTTATATTCAACGCTACCGTGATCGTGAAGAGATACAACTTGAACGGGGCCAAATTGCGAAGAACCCTGGCAAACGCTTTAGTGCAAAGTTGTCTAAATAGTCTTTGGGGGAAATTTTCCCAGAATACAGACAAGGGGAACGTCCATCTAGCCCAAAGTTATAACGAGATGTGGGATTGCGTCAACGCTCTCGATAAAGAGGTCATGGAGATTGTGAATGTGAGTAATACGTACATAATAAAGTACAACATAACTGAATTGACTGCAGATACATCACGTGTCACAAACATACCTGAAGCCAATTTCACAACAGCATACGCCCGCATCAAACTTTGGAGTCTACTGCATTCTCTTGGACGGAGGGTTCTGTACGCAGATACAGATATTGTGATATTTACGGAGAGGGAAGGTGAATATATGCTCCTATTGGTGAATTCCTAGGAGAGTTGATTGACGAGACAAGGATGAGTATGGAGATAGCACCGACGCAGATTCTTTTGTCTGAACAGGCCCAAAAACTTACGGGGTACGGGTGAGTGTGGAGGAGGAAATTAAATATATCGTGAAGGCTTAAGGCATCACTCTTAACCAGGCGAACCGGCGGATCGTCAACTTTGATTCGCTGAAAGAGCTAGTGAGGTTAGAAGATGAGGGTGACCAACCACCCCAAGTGACTCTAGGAACTCATAACTTTCGGGCGCAGAAATTGGGGAGCGTGAAGGAGCTTAGGGGGACGAAAGTGTGTCGTAACACATAGAGGAAACGATACCAGGTGCCTGGCACCTACGACACTGTCCCCTTTGGATACCGTGAGGTGTGAATACTTGTTATGTAGCTGTTATATTAGAGTCTACTTACTTATTGACGAAATTTTAAGGCTTATTTATTTTCCTATTTATTACATGTATTTAATTATGTTTCAGCTGGCGTTTTATTTTCTACTTGTGTGTGTGTGTGTGTGTGTGTGTGTGTGTGTGTGTGTGTGTGTGTGTACAAAAAAAATCTATGCATCACCCACTGCATGTTAATGACCAATAAAAAGAGTCACGTGACTCCTGCTGCTAATCGGCACATATCTCCTCCCGCATACTCAGTTGACCCCCCAAGCCCTGGTTCTCAGACGTGTCATTTTAACTGTTAAAGAATTCACGCGTAGACGAAAAATGACGATGGCGTCCAATGATATTGCATGCTCTACATTCCTGAAGTGGTACTCGATAAAGTCTATAGATGTGGTGAACACCCAAAGAATTTCTACTCATCCCTCCTTAGAAACCTTTAAGGCCGCATTAAATCGTGCGAAGCATGAGGAGCAAGATGTCAAAATACTCTATGGTTATTCTGGTGAGAGCACTGCAGTGTTTCGCGGTTCAAACTATTTAATAAAATATGCTGTAGGATTAAACTGTACTTATATTGTAAAGTGAAAGAATCCACCCTTGCAGGAGAGAAACAAAGGATATGGGTTGTGAACCTGCTTAATGATTGGTGTGACAGGAGCTATTATACCATGTTACATCACACTGAGTGCGCGTACACTGGGGCGGTGAATGTAAATCTTGTGATTATGGACAGTTTAAAATATTTTTACCACTACATCCATGTATATCACGACGAGGTGCGCAGCGAAATTGTAGCTAAAGGTTTATGCGAATTTTTAGTAGAGTTTAGGGACGAGTATCGTTTGTCCAGCAAAAAGGACAAGTATGGACACATGTCCCTCTCAAATAGATCGCTAGAGTGTTAATAAATGTGCATAGTTCGAGAAGGTACAATGGTGAATACAGTTATCCCTGAACGTTGTAGAAGAGGTATGGTGTGCATTCCAGGAAGTGTGTGTGATAAAACATTAAAACCGATATTACTTCATGTATCGCAGATGGAAAAATTTTCTAAACGCCTACCCGGTATAATGGGATACAAATATTTGCCTGATTCATCAGTGCACCTCGATTTTTTCATGTTGGAACAATCTCGTACATGAATCACTAACGCTTGCCGGCGTTCATGACGCAACCCTTGTGACTCATACCCACCCCACACCTCCCAAACTCCCCGCACGGTCCCGCTGAGTCAAACAGCGCACCGGCGAGTCGCCTCAGAGCTTGACCCGACTGGACGTTCTCACCTCGCAGGATCAATAGAAAACTATTAAAAGATGGAACTTCCGTTGAACAGCATTCTCAATGCAGTATATGACGTGTCCGTGCTGAAGTCTGTGCATATATTCAGGCGTAATACTGGGGCTATTAAATATATACTTGAAACGAAATGTAGACAATCAAACTCTGGTAGACGCAATGTTATTTATTTAAGTGTTGAAGAGATGAACAGAATCTTCGTAGTGGTTGAGAAGTGGGGTGAGGACCGTTATAAAATACCTCCGGGTGTAGGCACAAAAAGAGAGCAGATTAGTGATGCACCCTCATACGCTATTATTTGCACGCTATGCGAAAATCGTGACACAAACAACCATGCGTTGACATACGGTTGATGTGGAAAAATGTTGCTGACAATAACGCCCTTATCCCCACACGAAGCCGTTTCATTCTCGACAAAATGTTTGAAGTCGTTGGTTTCCGTAAACTGAAACCTATATCAGACGCACGTGTTGCTGATATGCGTTATTTTGACACGGTGCTTGAATACGCGTACACCGTCCTGCGCGATGATTTTACTAAATGTAGGGACGAACAAGGCGAAAATAGTATAGGGCTGAACTCACATTCACTGTTCACCCTGAAGAATTATTTCTGTATATAAGACAGTTGTCGCGAAACGATTTAGAAACATATTTCAATGGTCGATACGAGTTGTGAAGAAGATTTTACAGTTGAAAAGGTCAGCGAGGAAAGAATAAATGCGCGTTTGGAAAGGAGTGTTTATCAACTTGAATTTAATGGTGATGTTGCAGCAAACGATATCATCTTTGTGCGTGCTTTTGACTGTATTCCATCCGTGTTTAAAGAGCGTGATAGTTTGACTCTCAATTGTAAAGTGGATACAAAAATAGTGTTAAACGAACTGAAAGCCCATTGTACTGAATATAGACACCCGCATACTCTGAGCGGTGAATTAATTTTAAATCGCGTTTATTGTGTAGTACAGACCAATCAGGATGTAAATGTGGACTCGATTACGTGCAAGTTTACTATTTTATTTAAGCATCGTAGAAACAGTCTTTAATCCATGTATTTCCATTTTTACGCGTATATATATATATATATATATATATATATATATATATACACACACACATATATATTAAACATGTGTTGTGTATTTTGTTGTATATAGAATTCTTCTGTATTGGCTGTATTATTTTTTGTTTTGATACGTATATATACATATGTTAAATGATACCAATTATTCTCGTATTTGCGTCTAATGCAATTCTCCTCTACTGGCAAGATGAGGAGGGAGAACGAACAATTGAAAAAATGAGGTAACCACCCGGGAATCGAACCCGGGATCTTCCGATTGCCGGTCAGATATGATAACCACTACACCATGGTCCTCACTCAATCAGAAGTCGTAATTCTCCTACATACGCGCACAAACCAATGCCCCGAGGGGGGCACCTCCCGCATGCCGCACATATATATACATTTCAACTGCAAAGAACACGCAGTATAATTAACGTAAAGAACGACGCTTGAATAGAAGAACATTCCGCGCAAGATGAGGAGGGAGAACGAACAATTGAAAAAATGAGGTAACCACCCGGGAATCGAACCCGGGATCTTCCGATCTTCCGCTTGAATAGAAGAACATTCCGCGCAAGATGAGGAGGGAGAACGAACAATTGAAAAAATGAGGTAACCATGTATGTAGGAGAATTACGACTTCTGATCGAGTGAGGACCATGGTGTAGTGGTTATCATATCTGACCGGCAATCGGAAGATCCCGGGTTCGATTCCCGGGTGGTTACCTCATTTTTTTCAATTGTTCGTTCTCCCTCCTCATCTTGCGCGGAATGTTCTTCTATTCAAGCGGAAGATCGGAAGATCCCTGGTTCGATTCCCGGGTGGTTACCTCATTTTTTCAATTGTTCGTTCTCCCTCCTCATCTTGCGCGGAATGTTCTTCTATTCAAGCGTCGTCCTTTACGTTAATTATACTGCGTGTTCTTTGCAGTTGAAATGTGTGTATATATATATATATATATATTATATATATATATATATATATATAATATATTATATATATATATATATAAATCATATGTGTATTATCCCTGTTTTGCACCTAATGTATACACATATTTTTGTATTTCGATCTATATTAAATAGACAGAACGCTGTAGCTGTGTTTTATTTACACCACATAAACAAATATTAATGGAAATGAAAGGTGTGTGTATATATATATATATATAAATATTATATATATATATATATCTATATATATATATATATATATAAACGGTACAGTGTGTGTGTGTGTGTGTGTGTGTGTGGGTGTGTGTGTGTGTCTAAAGCAACTGGCTCTATTCTCTAGCGGTTTCAACTGGCAGGGGTTCGTGAACCGACATGCTGGCCACATTTTACTTTAAAAATTTGGTGTGAGTGGTGGTGCCGCTCCAGTTAGCCAATATATGTTTATATAGGTCACTAAACTAAGGCGATTACCCCATACGCATTCCAAGCCAACTGTCTGTGATGCTAAAACCGGCCAGGAAGGCTAGTGAAGAATTCAAAATGCTTCGAGACGCGCAGTGAAAGGATCTCATCTCTCTCCTCTGTAATGATTTGTAATAAATTTAATAAATGGCACCGAGAGAAATGTTTGTAATGAACAGTGTTAATATAGCAGTTTTATAAGTATTTCAAATTAAGCTTTTTAATATAGCGTTTTTTTTATATAGTCGTTTTGGAAAGATAAATTTAAGATGTCTGTTGAATGTAATTTCTCAGAGAATGTAACAGTTTTTATATCTTTTGTGGGTGTTTCGGTTGGGAATGGGGACAAGAGCTGCCCTTGGGGGAAGAAGTTGGGGAAAACCCTCTACAATGGTGCCATAAGATCCTACATACGGGGAATTGAATTCTAGATTTTGTTCAGTCAGGACCACAGGTTTTTGGGGCTCTCAAAATTTTGTAAGTATAGCTTGTCAGTTTAGTGTTAATCGCAAATTACCAGAATCTAATTCTCTCGGTGCTGTTTATGTATTAACGTTTGCCCTCGCCCTAACGACTTGAAATCCTTAAATAATTTAGTTATTTTAATCATAAACTCATTAAATAAGTTAAAGGCTTGAAATCCTTAAGTAATTTAGTTATTTTAATAAACATAAACTCCGTTAAGTAAGTTATTTCGTCAATCCTTAAGGTTGTCAGTGAAAAGTCGGCTGGTAAAGCTGGACAGATACTCGTTTACATGTTACACTCTTAATATATCGGCCAAATAGGTCCTTTAATAAATAAAACACTACACCTCCTTCTTGTGTTTTATTTTAGGTTACCCATAGTTGAAGGGCCTAGTTCCTGCCCACATACACGTCTTAATAAAGGTTTTATTATACATATATATACACATGCATACACACCACATACATACATTTCATATACTCTTGTAGGCTGAGCTGCCTTGGGGTAGGTTACCCTCTCCCCCTTGGAGATCACCACACACACACACACACACACGTACATACATACATATATATATATATATATATATATATATTATATATATATATATATATATATATATATATATATTAATATATATATATATATTTTCTTGGGGTTATTGTTGCATAACCTCATTCCCCTTGAAGGGTTGGGGTGGTTAAAAAAGTATATCATCAATCATGCTGCATGCAATGTTGTAAGTTGCGATGTTGCGAGCTGCAATGTTGCAAGATACAATGTTGCGTGCAATGTTGCATTGCAATTGCATTGCACCTTTTTGAGGGTTTGCTACTAGTGGTGGTTCGGCTTCTACGTTAAGCTGTAGGTCTAAGGTGGAGCAACAGGATTGACCTTCGCCAGAACGAACAAGTCGGGCCGAAGCAAACAAGGTTAACTAAGGTATGTTCATGGTTTCATCATTCTATTTTGTGCTATGAGTGCATCGACTGAGAGAGAGAGAGAGAGATATATATATATATATATATATATATATATATTAGGATGCTTTTATCATAGAGGGGTGAAAACGCAATAACAAATGTTTTGAGTTGCAAACGTTTTATTTTATAAGGACAATCAAAAAAATCTTGTATGCAAAATTTCCTTCACATGAAATGATATTTAGAGGTTGCGCAAGCAACGTTTAGAAAACAGATTGTATAAATTGTTTAGCTCTCACGTTTTTTAAAGTTAACATTACAAATTAGTTGTGCTACTGATGCTACTAATGTCATATTTGTTTTACTAATGCAGTATATTTGTAATATACATATCATACAATTTGGTACATTACATTGGTAATATAAGTTATATTTAGTATACATCTTTACTTGAAACTGTTCAAAGCAAGTCGCTTTTAATGGCCTTTGGAAAAGCATTGCGGTGATCTTCAACTACTTGTAATAAATACTGTTGTTGCTCTTCATTTCTTGTTAGTGAAGTATTAAATTCCTGAATAAGAGCTACTCCTCTCTCTGCTAACTCATTCAGAGGTTTTATATTAAGTACTGCCTTTCGGGCAACCTGAAAATCATTGTCATCTTCCCAAGTGCTCGAGCATTTACAAAGTCTTCCACTCTTAATTCCGTTATATTTGAGGTATCTGAAATCATCACCCGACGGGGAGGGTCTTCCGATCCAACTTTATCGTGATTACTTCAACCATTCTTCGCTTAGTGGATAGGGGCAAGAGATAATAAAAAAACGCCACTAAGGTACCTCACTAAGGTACCAAAGATGCTTGCTTAGCGATGAAAGCGCAGCTGTTTTAACGTTTGGATTTTCATAATTTTGTAATTCTTTTAGAAGTTGTAGATCATTTGATGCAGCGAAAATAGAAAGAGGGCACTCGATCCATGCTGTAACATAAAACTTACAAATGAATATATTTATTTCTCAAAGATTCATCCATAATTTGTTTGTGGTATGGAAGGAACTGCGGGTACTTGATGTGGATGGCAAAGAAAATTGCTCACGAAACATCCACATTTTTAGTGAGTACAATGCTCTTGCCATCCAGCATGGACGGTGAACTGGTCCCGGTGCCCGAAACCGAATGCCTTGCGGTGGTACTCCTCCTAGAAAGATGATGACTAATTCTAGCAGTTCTTTGTAGTCATCTCGGGGCAATTGTTCTTGAATGGCCCTCTTTGCAAAGCAAATGATATTTTGCTTCCATTCCTTAATCCTATTAAATATGGCATCATCATTAACACCCGTCGTATAATCATGGAGGCAAATGTTTGGCTAGTAGTCTCGAAAAGAGCTGAAAATCGTGATATTTGGCCCTTTTGACACATCATGCACAACCAAAGTGAATACTTTTTCAAGGATCAGCGTGTATATGACGGCGGCATGCGATGTGAAGCACTTTTTTATTTAGTTTCCGCTCTACTAAAGTGCAAACACCACCAAACGTTCCAGTATTTACTGCAGTCGTACCAAAACAAAGTCCTTTTACCTGATCACGTAAGTTGCATTCGTCAACTGTTTCTATAATGATACGGGCCATTGCATCAGCCTTTGAGTTCGGTAGCTTCGGAATTGCGAGTAATTTGGTGCAGTTTTCTCCAGATACAAGACTGGGCAAGCGATCTACATTTTCCCTACCTATCAAATCTGGCAAACTTTTCCCGTCCCAGTGCAATAGAAGAGGAACTCCAGGAGAAAATGAACGTCGGATTTCTTCAGCTAAGGTCTTCCGATGCTTCATCCTCTGCATCCTGATGGGACTCGGACTGAAAGAAAATTCACAGACATTGGCTCCTACCTGTTTAGTAAATGGAATAAATATTTGGGTTGCCCTTCTATCACTGATTCGTGTTCGGTTTAGAGCAGCTGCTACGTCCATAGTGATTCGAATCGTTTTGAGGGGGTTTTGATGTCTTTGAAGTTGGATGAAAATCTCTCGCCTCTTCCTCATCTGTAAAATAGAATTATCACAAAGAATTATTCATTGTTTTCAAGGTAGTGGTTAATTAAATGATTAATTTATGCAACATTAAGGAGGGGGGACTCGATAAAAAAATTTTGAATTTTTTTTTTTTGAGTTAAGACCATTTTCATGAAGTTTAACATGTATACTTTCTAATTTTAATAAAAAAAATGCCTTAAAAATGAGTAAAGATTATGTTAAGAGCATTTATATAGATGCCGCGAGCATTCACTCAGTGTAATCTGACACCGCCCATACGACCAAATTCAGAATGCAGCACTTACCAACATTTTTGCTAACTACTTTCGTATTTGTTATTTTTTCTATGGTTTTCCTTCGAAAATAGCATTTTCGATGACAAGGGAGAAAATTGGTTGATAAAATTTGCGATAATTGCTATATTTGATTTTTGACGAATGTAATTCGGCAGACGGGGTACCCCCTCCCATAAAACTATTTATTAAAATATAATGAAAACAGTTATTGAAAATTTGCTAATACATTATAATTGTAATTAATTCTCCACAAAATGGTTTTTAAATGGTTAAAATCGATAAATAAATAAAAAAGCTTATGCGTCTCAAAATACCTGTCGGACTGTTGCTGCTATGAGATACTAGGTGGATTGTCTCTTTAATAGCTTCTTTGTCCCTCACTGCTTTTTCTCTTCTTTGACGTTCCTTTTCCGCTCGCTCTGCACGCCTTTCCTCCTCTTTTGCTAGCTGAATGTCTACACCTGTCATAAGACCTCGGTGCCCTGGTTCTCGCTGAGCAATCAAGAAGTCTTTGTCTTCTTGTATGGATATTAGGTTTATGGCTTGTTGGTGAGCGATGTCAAAGAGATTGGGCAGGTTGTCTTGAAACTCTTTTCTCTATTTCAGAGCAGTATCGGATTCCCGAGCGATGCTTTTCTTGAAGTTCTGCCATTTCGAGTGAAGTTTTTCGAGCGTTTTATTCACATCTCGCTCGTATGACGTAGGGATTCTTGCTTTATTCCAGATATCAAGGTTCGAATTTGTTCTCTTAATACTCTCCTTCAATGTTTTTTTCTCAACATTATGATGATAGAAAAGAAGAGAGTGGCTATCACCTATCGATGGAAGTTTACTTTGAGGGAGTTCAGGTATAGACTGCCCAACGAGCCAAACTTCTGGTTTTTTACGAGTAGCTGGTTTAACTGTTTTGAACATGATTATTTCATTAAAAAAAAAGCCTGAAATACAAACAAATAGATGAATAAACCACTACAGAAATATACACAAAAAATTTCTGTAGTGAACAATTTTGCAGATGCAAGCAGCACTGACGATAATGTAGTAATGCCTAGTTAAGAATATTAATTTTTGTTTAATTAAGATTATAATGTTTAATATAAATCATTTACTAATAATTGTGAAATTACGAAAAAGTATGTTTGTTAGATTGAAATTGTTTAAAATTGGAAGAGTTGGCAATCCTGAACAGAGGCCCAGAGAGCGGACTACCCCTAAAAAGAGGCAGTCATTCAGGCGGCGCTGGGCCCGTAAGGTGTTTTGGTGGGGCCATGTAACCTTAAAATTAAATTAATTGTTTTGTGCCCCTCTCCGACGTAAAATTATTATTATTGAATCTCCCACTCGCGTTCCCCGTTTAACTAAACCATTTTCGAAATTAAATAAAGTGTTAACAAGCATCAAAAGAGTGTTAATGAACCCCCTCCCCCTTTTTGTTGTATCGGTTTTCGAAACGACCACGCTACCAAATTCATAAAGCATTTATAGTGAAGACGAGTGCAAGCGTGTAAAGAGAATGATAAATGGTAGAAAAGAAATTGATCAAAGAGTAGAAAGTAAAGTAAATAAGTAATTAAAAGAATGATTAAAAGGTAATTCACGACAATAACAGGTTTGTGCTGGTTAGGATAGAGTGACAGTATTGATACGCCAGAAGGAAAATTTTATTGCGGAGACGCAACCTCTAAATGTTGTCATATGAAACTCATATTCTACCACAAGGGTTTTATATACTAACTGCACAAAATGATAGGGTTAGACAATCACATATTAATACTTCATGTTTTCGAAACACCCTTATAAATATATATAAGGATAAAAAGGATGATCAACGCCCACATCAACATTATGAAGATTTAATGGACGTTTTCGAAGCCAAATTCCCATTATTTGACTTCCGAAACGTCTGATAATAAATCTTCATAATGTTGACGTTGGCGTTGATCATCCTTTTTATTTTTAAATGTCGGTTCTCTTAGAAGAGCACTTTCTGTAAAGTTTTATATATATACGAGTATATATACGGGGCTCCAATAAACCTTAGTCCCCCCCGCCCATGGCCTAAACCATTAGAGGTACAATAAAACTAAACATACCTTACAAAAGAGAATTTAATCCTGCATTTAATGAGAAACAATTAAAACTTGGTGTTCCCGCCATTGGCTTCCAAGACAGCCTGAATTCGCTTTGGGTAGCTTGCTAAAAGTGACGTGAATAAATCTTGATCGTTACGCAAATTTGCTAAAACAGTTTCAATGTGTTTCGTCATTGTATCCTTCGAAAATCGATTTGCTGCAGGTTCTTGAAACAAGAGACATTCAACCTTGTCCTTTATAACTGATCCAATGTTCAGGTCAGGAGAATTTCCTGGCCATTCTTCATTTCCAAAGAAATCGATCTCATGGTTCCGCAACAACTGTTGAGTGGCTAATGCCTTAAAGCAGGGGGCCTTATCGTGCAGAAGTGTGACCTGATCGACATCCATAACATTGTTTGGGTTTCTTAGAAAAGGAATGACATGCTGGGATAGAATAATATTACGAAAATACTGTCCATCCCAACTCTGACCATTTGGCTTCAGCACCCACAAGAGCTTCTTTGCAGTGAACAAAACAAACACACCAACACAGTCTGGACTTTTTAATAATTCGCGATAATGTTCATTGTCATCGATTTCATCTGGTGTTGTGGCCCACACTCGATCATTTTGGTAGTTAGGCCGACGTGTTACGTAAACAAAAAATTCATCGGAGACAGCTAAATGCATGAAATCATCCACATCCCAATCTTCAAGATAATGGGCAAACCACATTCTGTCATCGATGTTTAGTTGAGTTTTTCTTGGCTTTGGAAGTTCATGCCAAGGCTTTAAACCTTGCCTATGACGGTACAGTCGAATGATCTCACCACTAACGATCTTTCCTCTCAACACTTGATCTCTCTAGAAAGTTTAGCACAGCTGTTTTTCCGCTTACGCGTACCGCTTTCAATGATGTCCTTTGTTTCCTGAGAGAGTGGCAAATTTGGGCGCCCAGATTTGGTTGTATCCATTTCACATTCATCCAAAGTTTTATTCCAATTTCTTTTGACGAAGTCCTCACTTCTTCGCAACTTTTTGGCAACCCATGAACGTGTTATAAAGGTGGCTCCAGCATCACGAGCTTCCCGAAGTGTTATTGCTCGTATGCGATCTATCACACGTTGCCTCTCCGAATCACCAATTAATTGAGAAGCCATTATATTATCACTTTATCAGCTAGAGTAATTTTAATAACTGCAATAAATAAAGAATTTATATATTTTTATAATCACTAAAAACTATTTCGATATAAGTAAACATGTAAGCTGAAAATGGGGGGGGGGCTAAGGTTTTTTGGAACCCCTTACACAAACAGAAGTTTCAAATGAAACCCTATATAAGCGTCGTAATACTAAATCTCTCTCTCTCTCTCTCTCTCTCATGCAGTTATTACGACCGTGTTGCTCTCACCCTAATCAACGGACACTTCGCTTTGGATAGCCCAGTGCCTCTTCTACCGAGTCAGATTGAAATTGGAGCCATAAATGCAAGGAAGCCAAAACCACTTGATAAGGTGATCTGTACATATTCACATATTATTCGTTGTTGCTAAGGATAGTGACGATGTCACTGGATGTTAGGATGTCGAGATGTCGCTATTATTCTAAACAACACGCAGTTAGCTTCCCCCCTGACGATAGCAGGAACGCAGACCCGGGCAGCGGGGCTGGATCTGCTACCGCCCACTCGAGATATTCTGGACCTCTGTCTGATTCACTTTTCATAAACTTCTGCAACATGGCTTTTCTCAAATTTCCAATCTGTTGAACACCACCTCTCCTCCTTTAAACCTCATCTTTTCCTAACTGAAACTCAGGTGTTTGGAACGGCTGACAGCAACCCCTTTTCTGTACCCTCTTACTTTCTCTATACTCATTTTCACTCCAAAGGTGGATGTTGCGTATATGTACGTAATGACCGAACTTGTTCTCGTATTCCCGAATTCGAATCTTTTGAATTCTATACCCTCTGGCTGCGGCTTACATGCCAATTTCAAACTACATACATCTGCGCAGTTTACATTTCTTCTAATTCTACTGACTATCCAAAATTTTTGACTACCTCACTTCCAAAGTGGAATAAGTTCTTTCCCGCTCTCCCTTTGCTTAAATTTCCATTTCAGGAGATTTCAATGTTCACCACCACCTTTGGCTTTCCTCCCATTTCACTGACATTCCTGGTGAACTAGCTTACAACTTTTCTATCCTAAATGACCTAGAGCAACTTGTACAGCACTCTACTCGTATCTCCGATCGACTTGGAGGTAGGCCCAACGTTTTGGATTTATTTCTTACATCTCATCCTTCTTCTTACTCTGTGAAACTTTTCTCTCCGTTGGGCTCCTCTGACCACAATCTTATATCTTTTTCCTGTCCTATCTCTCCAATTCGGCCTTTGAATCCCCTCAAGAGGAGCCGCCTTTAGCACTTCGGCGCCGCTGATTGGGAGGCTCTTAGGCAGTACTTCTGTGATTTTCCATGGAATGATTACTGCTTCCGTGGCCGGGGCCCTTCTGAGTGTGCAGAGCACATCACAGAGGTGATTCTCTCGGCATGGAGGTGTAAATTCCATATTCTCTTCCTGCTACTAATGCAAAAAACATTGGTTTAATTTCACTTGTTCTGCTGCTATCCGCAACAAAGGCTTTCAGAAGGTACCGTCGCTATCCAACTCCTGACTCTCACTCATCTTACATATTTTTCTGCCCGGAATCGGGCAAAATATATTCTTCGACTCGCCAAAAATTCCTTCATTCGACAAAAATGTGAAAATCTATCCCATTCTAATTATTCTCGCTCTTTCTGGCATCTAGCTAAGAACCTCTTCAACAACTTTACTTCCTTTTCTTTCCCTCCTCTTTTCCATTCCGACGGCACAGTTGCCGTCTCTTCTCCTGACAATGCTGAACACTTCGCTCAAACTTTCGCTTACAATTCAACCCTGGACGATTCAGGTGCTGTTCCTCTATCTCTTCCTCACTCTGACTTTATTATGTCTGAAGTTAGAATCTCTTCTGAAGATTTTTTTCTGCTCTATCTGGGCTCAACTCTAGTAAGGCGTATGGTCCTGATGGTGTTCCTTCTGTTGTTCTTAAGAACTGTTCTGACACCCTGCCTAGGCAAACTCTTTCGTCTTTGTCTCTCATCTGGTACTTTTCCTTCCTGTTGGAAGTTTGCTTTCATTCAGCCTGTCTCAAAGAAGGGTGACCGCTCTCAACTCTCCAATTATCGTCCAATTGCTTTGATTTCTTGCCTTTCTAAAGTTTTTGAATCTATCCTTAATAGGAAGATTCTTAAACACCTCTCTTCTCACAATCTTCTTCCAGATCGTCTGTATGGATTCCACAAAGGACGCTCTACTAGCGATCTTCTTGCATATCTCTGACTCTTGGTCATCCTCCTTTCGGGATTTCACTGAAACTTTTGCTATTGCGCTTGACATATGAAAAGCTTTTGATAGAGTGTTGCACAAATCTTTAATTTCCAAACTGCCCTCCCCCGGTTTCTATCCTTCTATCTATGCCTTCATCTCTAATTTCCTTTCTGGCTGATCTATAGCTGCAGTTGTAATGGCCAGTGTTTTTCTCCTAAAGCTATTAACAGTGGTGTTCCTCAGGGTTCTGTCCTGTCACCCACTCTTTTCCTTTTTTTTATTAATGGTCTTTTAATTCACACTTCCTGTCCTATTCACTCCTATGCCGATGATTCCGCTCTTCACTTCTCTACCCGCTTCCCAAAGCGTCCCTTACAGCAGTCACTTCATAATTCGCGTAGGACAGCTATGGCACACCTGACCTCTGATCTTTCTGCTGAATCCTTCCTCTTCTCTTAACATTTTTGGCGTTTCCTTTTCTCGTGATCTCCTGGAAAGATCACATATACTCTCTTTCTGAAACAGCTTCTAAGAAGTTAGGTGTGCTGTACCGCCTTCGCGGATTCTTCACCCCAACTCAGTTGCTGTCTCTGTACAGGGGTCTTGTTCACCCCTGTATGGAGTATGCTTCTCATCTGTAAGGTGGCTCAACCCACACAGCCGTACTTGACTGTGTGAAATCAAAGGCGTTTCGTCTCATCAATTCCCCGCCTCTTACTCACTGTCTTCAATCTCTCTCTTTTTGCCGCAATGTTACCTCACTCTCACTTTACTATCGCTATCATAACGGACATTGCTCTTCTGAACTCTCTAACTGCATGCCTCCTCCTTTAAGGAGAGCACGCAGTACTAGACTTTCTACACTTTCTCATTCCTTTTCTGTCCAACTATCTAATGCAAGGGTTAATTGGTATTTTCAGTCTTTCAATCTACTCAACCGGTCAACTCTGGAACAATCTTCCTGAATCCATCTTTCCTCCTGTCTATGACATCCCATCTTTCAAACGTAGAGTGTCTTGGCATCTCGAAAACCTCGGACCTTGATTTTGGATCTCTTCTTCTTCTGTAGGAGGGGAGCTTTTTGCGGGCATTTGCCCTTGGCACCTCCTTCCTGCATAGAAAAAAAAGACGGTGTTATTATTTTCTAGTACCTTTTCTGTCTTTGTATCTGAAATATGGATGTATATTATATAATGAAAACGAAGTATTGTATATTTTAGAATTTGGGTAATATTCATACTAAGTATGCTAAAATGAATGGAAAGACCTTAGAATATTTATGTTGTATGTAAATAAGTGGTATTGATAAGTGAAAGGAATAACTAAATGTGAGCAAGAGGAAAAGAATGTGTATAGAGTGATAAAATAATTAGTAGGGCTTTCGCGAAAGGGAGTTAAAATAACAGCCCCAAGAATTACAATGGTAAAATGTTAAAACTGAGAGTAATGATTACGAATACACACACATACTCGTACAAAGTAACTAAAAAGATACAAATAGATTCAGAATGAGGAATGGACAGACAGACAAAGAACCAATACCAAACAGACAGTAAGACAGATAAAATATACCGATATACAAAAAGAAAACAGAAAAACTCAGAAAACGTCAGACGTTCAAGAAAGCAGAGGGTATACATAATACATACATACTACCACAAATCAACAGACGACTAAATGGGATATAGCTGAACAGAGAGATAGAGTAGATAAAGTAATATATATATATATATATATATATATATATATATATATATATATATATATATATATAATATGATGAAAATAACCACGAAGGAAAAAGGAAACAGAATGGTGCTCAAGCGCTTTCGTCTAATGACATCCTCAGGAACACTGACATAAATAACAAGTTCGAGACTATATATAGGTCGCAAAAAAAATAAAAAAATAAAAAATAAAATAGAAATACAAATGGTGGGAGGAGCATACAAATTTATAAGGAAAAATCACCAGAGTTTTAACACTTTGCCTCTTGTCTAAATCCGTTCTGAATGAATTCAAACCAACAGGATCAAGCGAAAAAAGACCCTGGCTAATGTTAAAATTATTTGTAAGTTGAATAATGGCAGACTCAAGAATATTTCTATTAGCAATGCTGCTTGAGTGAAACAAAATTGAAGCATTATTCCAATCAATACAGTGGGATAGCTCTGGCAAATGGACGAAAAGGGCAGTCACTGGACGACTGTCCCGTTCTAACGAAATATTGATGCTGTTTTACACGTGTGTGCAAATCCTTCCCCGTCTGCCCATTGTAAAAGGAATCACATTGTTTACAACCAATTTTATAGCTACAGTAATGCTTGAATTATTGGTAGGGCTATTTTTTACTATGATATTTTTCACAATATTGTCATATGAAAATAGTACATTAATATTTAAAAGTTTAAGTACATTAGCAATGCCTAAAAAGCCTGGGAAAAATAGAAGTATTAAAATATTCTTCGACAAAGTGCGAGGGTTATTAATTATTCACACGATAAAAAGTTCGTTTTGCCTTGTTAAGACAAGATTCCGAAAAAACAGATGGGTAACACAAATCACCTCCAATACTGTTGATTTTTTCTAATTCGGCATCCATGTATTCCGGACTTTGTCGAAGAATATTTTAGTACTTCCATTTTTTCCCAGGAAATGTACTTAAACTTTTGAATGTACTTAAACTAATGTATTTAAACTTTTGAATATTAATGAAGTGTTTTCATATGACAATATGAAGCAACCGTAAAGGTCTTCTCGTCGCTGAACCATATTTTCGACACTTCTCTGTCTGGGAATCGATCTAACAAAGCACGACATTTTTCAACTCTTGCTTGGTTATTTGATGCAGAGAGCTTATGAACTTCGACTCTTTTAAAACATTTAAGACCCAGATCATCTTTTACTATACGACGAACACTAGAGCGAGAAATACCAGTAGTTTTTGAAATTTCTCTAATGGACTTGTAGATGTTGGGCCGTTCTTCTTGACTGCATATCATGGATGAAACCGTGTCAATATTTTCCTCAGTACGTGATGTTTTTGGCCTTCCACTGCCTTCTTTTCGTTTGGTCGACCCTGTGATATCGATTTTCTTTATGGAAACTCCGCTAACAACGCATTAAATGGTATCTTTGTCATCCAAAAATGAGCAATAAGGTTATTATATGACGCTGATTTCCTTGATCACTCTAGTGCATTATTTAAAGAGCTAAACCTACTAAAGCTCAACGATATAACCAAACTGGCACATTTTATTTTTACTTACAAGTGTAAGAACAAAATCATTAATTTTCAATGGGTAAATAGATATTTGTAACTCATCAAAATCTACTTGTACCAGACCAGACATAGATCAAAGCTTGTTGTACCTCAATTTAGATTGTCTTCATCTCAAAAACTACCCATTTTCATTGGATTGAAACTATGGAATGACCTGCATGCCGATATAAAAAATATTGCGAATGTAATTTGTTTAAAACCAAGTTGAAATCCCGATTAATAATGGCATACGAACAAAAATCTAGGATTAATGTCCACTAATATTGTTTAATATTGTCCATTAATATTGTTTAATATTGTAATACATGTTTTAACTATTAATAATACTTATTTACTTATTTATTTATTTATTATTATTAATTTATAACAACTAGCTGCTTATTTTTAATAAGAGCCCAGTAAAGCCTAAAGCTTAAGGGCCAAATTAAACAAAATAAATAGTCGAGCTTCACAATTATTCATTAAAAAAATAAAATTATTTATTTTATTATTATTAATAAAGGTTATTCTATCTATCTATCTATCTATCTATCTATCACCCCAGTGTTTCTCCTTACGCAGGTTCAATATCAATGCTTCATCTTCCAAAGAGTATTTCATTATGTTATAACTTGTTCACCAACTATAGCAGAATGATGGTCTGAAATGAAAAAGGAAATAAATTAATTATTTTGTGTAAAAATCAGGAAAATTAATTATTTATGGAGAAACTGACTTTCATCTGAAAGTACCAGTTACTGATTTTGACCGCCTTTCAATTGAACACCATATTCTGATACCTCCCTCTAGTTGCGAGCCTGTACTTCTACTCCTGGGGCGTTGAATCTAGATTCAAAGCCAGCGTTTGAAATAGTAAAAGTATGGGTACAAAATACGGCCTCAGAAGTAAGATCAATATACAGGGTGAGCCACAATATTTTTTCAAAAGTTGGGTAATAGTTTTTCTGGCCCACCCGGTATATACGGGGTGTCAGGAAATGATTGCCCCCCCTGTAGAGCAAAAACTAGAAGAGATAGATAAAAACCGGCGAGACCACTTGAAAGAGCGTTAAAATCTGAATAAAAACAATTATATTCTATTCCTGTGATTTTAATTCTTACCATTTTTTTCCCCACAGAAACCATGGCATCATCTATTTTGAACGATTCAGAGAAAAAGCGAGTTCTTGACCGCATTCGAGCTGTCACATTTCGTGAAGCAAAGGAAGCTGGGGCAACTTTCATAACTCGACACTGGGTGGCTGAGAGATTAAAAATCAGAAGACTTTGTCAAAAGGAATTGAAATAAGAATCCTGAAGATTGTGAAACAGAATTTCGAGGAGGAAGACCGGAGAAATTATCTCAAGAATCGAAAGACATTGTGCTTGCTGCATCACGGCGCCGAAAGAAGAGCTGCTCTGAGGTAGCGAAAGAGATACTTATCCGTCGTGGTAAGATAGTCAATCGGCAACTTGTGCATCAATTTTGAGTTCGCCAAGGCTTGAGTGCTTGGCATGAAATAGCTAAGCCACGGAAGAGTGATCTTAATATTGAAGATCGGCTATGGTTTTGTGATTATCTTGAGGAATGGACGGAAGACGATTTCCTTCACTTGGTTGTCAGCGATGAATTCTTCGTTTATGTCTCCAGAAAACCAAATTTTCAGAATGATCGGGTTTGGGCAACAACTCCTGATGAAGTCCCAGACGACCAGAAGTATCGAGAAATAGTAAAAAATCCAGCATGTGTGGGTGTTTTTCATTATGTTCTCTATTCGGAAGCTCATCTGGGTTATCAAACCAAGAGGAACCAGTTGGGATGGGCCTTATTTTCGAAATGTAATTTTAGCCCAACATGTAATTCCGTTTTTGAAAGACCCCGAGTGTGTTTTGGATGTTGAACAGGCAACCTTTCTTCACGACAAAGCCCCCTGTATGAAAGCACTTGCGACTCAACAACTGCTTAAGGAAAATAACATTGATTTTTTCGGAAATAATGAATGGCCTGGCAATTCTCCCGATCTTAATGTCTGTGAACATGTCGGATCCATCATGAAGGATCGGGTGGAGTCCTTAATGCTGGAACAACCCATTCAGAATCGGTATTCAACAGAAATTATGACTGCAAAGATCAACGAAGTCCTTGAAGAAATGAGTCATGATACCGATCTCTTTGAGACACTTCTGGGATCATACCCCCGTCGATTAATGGCCGTCAGAGCTGCAAATGGGGCAACACCCGTTATTAAAACAAGTGTTTTTTATTCAAAATTAAACGCTCTTTCGCGTGGTTTTGTCTGTTTTTTCTATTCCTTTCAGTTTCTTCTGTACAGGGGGGGCAATATATATATTTTAACTGCAAACAACACACAGTATAATTAATGTAAAGAACGACGCTTGTGTAGAAGAACGTTCCGCACAAGATGAGGAGGGAGAACGAGCAAATGAAAAATGAGGTAACCACCCGGGAATCGAACCCGGGTGTAGTGGATAGCATATCCACTACACCATGGGCCTCGATTAATCATAAGTCGTAATTCTCCTACATACGAGCAGAAACCAATGCCCTGAGGGGGCACCTTCGCATGCCGTACATATATATACATTTTAACTGCAAACAACACACAGTATAACATTAATTATACTGTGTTGTTTGCAGTTAAAATGTATATATATGTACGGCATGCAAAGGTGCCTCCTCAGGGCATTGGTTTCTGCTCGTATGTAGGAGAATTACGATTTCTGATTAATCGAGGCCCATGGTGTAGTGGATAGCATATCTGACCGACAATCGGAAGATCCCGGGTTCGATTCCCGGGTGGTTACCTCATTTTTCATTTGTTCGTTGTCCCTCCTCATCTTGTGCGGAACGTTCTTCTACACAAGCGTCGTTCTTTACATATATATATATATATATATATATATTAGTCACAACTAATGGAACACTACAACAACATTATTGATTCACTTGAAAGTAATGAAAACTATGATGTACTATACACAGACTTTGCTAAAGCGTTCGACAAGTGTGACCATGGAATCATAATACATAAACTGAAATATATGGGAATAACAGGAAAAGTAGGGAAATAGATATATAATTTCCTTAGTGAGCGGAGGCAAGTCGTTACAGTACAAGGAGTATCTTCATCAGAATCAGAGGTCCTCAGCTCAGTACCACAAGGAACGGTATTAGCTCCACTACTCTTCATAATCATGCTAACTGACATAGATGAGGACGTTACCAGAGACAGCACAGTAACATCCTTTGCAGATGACACAAAGATCAGTAGAAAAATACGAAAACCAGAAGACATAGGATCTCTACAAACCGACATAAACAAAATTTACAAGTGGACGGAAGACAACAATATGAAGTTTAACACCGAGAAATTTCAGCTATTACGGTACGGAAAAAGAGAAGACCTAAAGTCCATGGAATATTATACCCCAAATGGACAGGAAGTCCAGAGAAATTCCAGAGCAAAAGATTTAGGGGTTGTAATGACAGATGATGCGAAATTTGAAACACAAAATAAGATAGCAGTAAACAGAGCAAAGAGAATAACGGGTCTGATATGAGAACTTTTAAACGAAGGGATAGGAATGTAATGATCCCCCTACTGAAAACCCTGATAATACCCAAACTGGAATACTGCTCGGTCCTAACATCCCCATATAAAAAAGAAGACATTAGACAGCTGGAGGGGATTCAAAGAAGTTTCACAGCCAAGATCAATGGGTGCAAAGAACTAAATTACTGGGAAAGGTTACGAGAACTAAACCTATATTCACTGGAAAGGAGAAGAGAGAGATACACCATTATTTACACTTGGAAAATAATGGAGAAACTAGTCCCTAATCTTACTCTGAATCCCATAACTCCCCAAACAACGGTGGAAGGTAGAAACGGTAGACTGTGTCGTATTACCAAATTGAAGGCGAGACAGGGAACATCCTTAACCCTGAAAGAAAATAGTTTTGTAGTGAGAGGACCAAAACTATTTAATCAGCTGCCCAAAGACCTAAGAAACACGAAGGGAGTTGCAGTGGAAATCTTCAAAAGAAGACTTGACGCCTGGCTCAGAACAATCCCCGATGAGCCGGGCGTACCTGGCTATGTGAGGTGGAGAGCGCAAGAATCCAACTCACTACTTCACCAGGCCAACTCGAGAGGAGGGGCGACACGCTTGACCTTCGCGAAATGAGAAATCATCACGTGGAACCTTTGTAAGGTTGTAAGGTTATATATATATATAATATGAGAGAGAGAGAGAGAGAAAGAGAGAGTAGTCGGTGATCACTGTAAATGTTTGCTTAATTAATATATTTAATATATGCACATAAAGTGATAATACTGCTATAATTTTAACTGAATGTTCATTTTCTCCTCCATTTACCTTTTCAAAATTTTAAGTTTACCACAAAATATTAGAGGAAGATTGATAAATACAATTTTCAACAACAAAAGAAATATACGTGCATGCAAATAATGAAATGAGTGACCATTACGATTTAATACTTTTATTTTATATATAGGAATTAGCCGCATTTGTTGAAGGGTCAGGAGATGCGGGAATCATTTACTTCAGTCTGGGAAGCATCGCAAAATGGGTGGATATTCCACAGAGCGAGAAGGTATCTATCTTTATTATGTTTGAGAAGCCAGTGAGAAGGAAAAGTAGAAATTTCAACGACGATTGTTAGTCGTTGCAAGAGACCCTTCAGATTTTTAAAAATCTATCCGGAAGATGGTACTTTTATTTAAACTAACGACATTTGACAAGTTTTTGTTTATTTTTAAACTAACTTTTAGTCTCGATTTACAGTACTTATTAAAGTTTCGTGTCTCCTTATTATAATAACATTTTCATATCCTGTTTTTAGCTAAGCATAAATGCTTGAACTTTGTTGTCCGATGTAAGGAATTAAATAATGCCAAACTTACCGCACTATCCATTTTTTAATAAAATATCGCCTAAAACTAAGCTTTTACCCCAAGTTAAACTTCACTAACGGGCACGAAATTCTGTCTGTTTGTCCACTGTTTTTGACACATTTGCTGCAAATTTCTCACTTACCTTCTATATTTGTATTTTATACATACTTTCGGTTGCGTACGTATTGTACCACTTAAATATATACTGTGTATGTATATTTTTGAACAACGATTTAGGAAACAAGTTTTATTATCAGAGTTTAATGGAAATATTTCTTCTGTTCTAAGGAAATATTCCTCGAGGCGTTTAGAAGGGTTCCTCAAAAAGTCCTCTGGAAGTATGAAGGGAAAGACCTCGTCCTACCACCCAACGTCATGATCAAAAAGTGGATGCCACAACAAGATATTCTCGGTAAGAGGATTTTCTCCAGACGTTTTGTGGTTCAGAGGTTTTTAAATTGCTAATATTTACTGTTTGGATTTTTCAAAACTCTCATTTTAATGGGTCTCCATACCAATTAGTTGGGGTTGTTCTGATGGTATTAAAATTAATAGGCTTAAGAGATAATTGATGAAGCTATTAATTAGTTTATAAAGGGTCACCGGATAATAATCAAGGTAAAGGATAGATTCCGCGGCTTTCTGCTTTATTTACAACCACAGATAAGTGTCACAGTGGGTAACAAAATACGGACATATGCTAAAGTTGTTTATAATGCAGTGTTCAAGTTACGAGGGAATGAATTGTTAGAAATTAAGTACATTATCACAATGACAAACTCTGATTGCCAATAAAAGTGAAGGGAATAAGTACACACGAAAATGTTCGGGAATCGCTGAGTTCAGATGTATGGGCCTACAATTTCTGTAGGAACACGAGTACAAACTGCCTATTTATGGCAGAGACAAAACAAGAGAGTTGTTACATCTAGTGAATGATGACTTTTTCTGTCCCATTAGGACATTATAAAACCTTCAATTTCCATGAAAACATTGCTGTGTCGTAAAAATATATATGTCTAATACATTGTAACATATGAATTGATCAAAATAGAGCTTCCTTTTTTGGAGACTATATAGTATATACACCCGAATGTTTCAGATATAAATTACTCTGTAGAGGGCAGGACTGTAGTTCAAAGACATAAGAACCAAATCTGCTACCTGTTACAGTCTGTATTCATGTCTGTACATGTGGATTATTGCTGACGAAGTTTAAACGTGAGAAGATAGTGAAACTTCATGTGGCAGTTGTGACTGTACATAAGATTGCGGAAACTTTAAAGTTTCCCAAGTCAATTATGGAAATATAAGAAAATGGAAGACTGTGGAACATGCTAGTATGGAGCCCAGAACAGGGAGGCCAAAATTAATGACAAACTGTGTACAGAGAACGTTATTTTATGGAAGGATAGCTCCTTACAAGCCATACATCACAGCTCTGAATACAGAACGACGACTACACTGGTGCAAAGATTAACGAAACTGGGGAATAGAACGGTGGAAACGTGTCCTGTGGAGTGATGAGTCCTGCTACACACTGATTTTATCTAATGGCAGGATCTGGGTGTGGCCACAGTGAAGAGAACCTTCGATCCTTAGTGCATTGTCCCAACGTAAAGACTCGTATTAATTCTACTGAGTTCCAAATTAGTACATAAATTCGAAACAAACATTTATTTCAAGTTGACAAATCGAGTGGAGCTTCTTTTGAAATGTCTCAAAATTGTCTCACGGCTTTAAAAATCCCTAATTTAAGAATATACTTCACCTAACCTATCAGGCCTCGTTTATTTAAGAATAAACTTCAACTAACCTATCAGCGTCGTTTAAAATTTATTAAAAATGAAAAGGTCTAGATTAACAATGTAATTCAGTGCTTTTCTGTCAACCTCACTTCAACTTTGCGAATGGGTGTTGATAACACTGATTTTTTTTAATTCATTGTTCATATGACATCAACGCTGTCAGCGTTGGGTCAGTTTACTGTCAATCCAGTCAATGGTACCATCTGGGTAAATACCCATATTTAAAATCAAAATCTTTCAGTAGTTCTTAATGAAGGCTTTGCAAGTTAAATACACATACATGCTGCAAAAGGAGTGTGCCATATATCATACACTAGAAACAATCACTTATTTAATAGGAGAGACAAATGAGGCTAAAACTTCTTTAAGTACGTACAGGCCTTTACTCTTTCTTTTCTCATTTAGGACACCCAAAAACCAGAGTTTTCATATCACATTGCGGAACCTTTGGGTCTCAGGAAGCAAAGTACCACGGAGTACCGGTCTTGGGAGTGCCCATAGGTTTCGACCAACCAAGAAATGCTGCCAGGATGGAAAGAAAAGGGTACGCCATCGTGCTGCAGTGGGAGGATTTGACGACAGATAAAATAGTGGAAAGTTTGAACACTCTTATTAATGATACTTCGTAAGTATTTTATATTACCTTTAAACTGTAAAATTCATCAAAACCTTTGGACCTTTTCCAGTTTGTGTACCGTTTTTCATATAATTTATTTTTGAGAAATTTTTGTTAAAACTAACGAAAATATCACGACTTAACCTAACAATTATCAAGGGCGTACAGTTGATCTATTATTAATTATAACATTGTTTGTTTCTGGAATAGTATTTACTATTTACTAATAGATCAACTGTACGCTCTTGATAATTGGTTAGGTTAAGTCGTGATATTTTCGTTAGTTTTAACAAAAATATTCTCAAAAATAAATTATATGAAAAACGGTACACAAACTGGAAAAGGTCCAAACCTTTTTTAACTTCTGACAGTCAACACACAGACCACGCCTAAGACAGCGTTTGATATCTTTACTTTTTCGAAGAGAATAGATGACACTTCATTCCAAGTCTATCTTCTTTACCTTTTTAGGTTATACTTTTTAGACCAGTACCATTTCTTGGATGCACTCCAAATGGAACAAACGTTCAAATTAGAAAAATAAGTAGATGTATGCATTAAACAATGGTATCATTGAAAGATATCTTCTACAGAAAAGTTTATGTATACGTATGAGATAAATAATTGCTAGTTACTTCATGTTTTCATATTTAAGAAATTTTATTATCAATAAAAATAAATATATACTTTTGCTATTTAGCCCAGTAAACTCAGTGGGATGCGATGATGGCTTGACTTGAATAATCAGATTCATAATATTTATGTAATTATCTTTATTTTAAAGTGAGAAATTTTACGAATTAATGATACATTATTCTGGAAAACAATTACTAAAAATTATATATTTCATCTCACAAATTATATACTATTATAACTTATAAATTATTATTACACATTATTATTATAAATTATAATTGTAAATTATTATAAGTTATTATAATTTAAAGTTATCTAATTTGCTTAGCACTTTGTAAATAAATAAATATATAAATTATCTATTTATAAAAAAACGTCGAGTTATGGTCCGCCAAGAATTAGAAATTATCAAATATTTACTACTTCCAAACAGGTACAAAAACCGTCTAGAAGTCGTGTCGCGAGTGCTGCATGACCAGAAAGAGACTCCAGCAGAGAGAGCCATCTGGTGGTTGGAGTACGTAGTTCGACACAAAGGCGCCCCACACTTGCAGTACGCGGGAAAACGTCTCTATCTCTTCCAATACATCATGCTCGACGTTATATTATTTTGGCTAATCGTGTTTACCGTTGTTATCTATTGTGTTGCTTACGCTATTAAAGCCATTTGCTGCGGAAATAGGAACAAAACGGCCATCACAAAGAAACATGAAAGTAAACAAAAGCAGCAACAGCAAAAGAAGAAAAACCAGTGAACATTTTTATTTTACTTCTGCACTTTTTTCTGTAAATAAAGTTTTCATGGTTGCCACATTTAAAAAAATAGTATTAAACGTTTTTCTTTTTCACTTGTACAATATTCTTCCTTGTTGAGTATTTTTAGATAATTTGTTGAACGTTCAAAATTAGGAAACTAAGTAAATGTATGCGTTAAAGAATGGCATCATTGAAAGATGCCTTTCACCGTAAAGTCTATGTATTGTTAGAGGTAATAAGCGAAATTCGGCATTAAGCTTAATGCCAGGCAATAAGGTGAAAGCTAAGAATGTACAGGGTGGGGCACGGGAATCAAGTGTTTTTTGAATAGCTAGTAATCGGCCATTAGGAATGGGAGGGGCGTGCGGTAGGTAGCATTCCATTCCTGGGTTCATAGCATTTAAATTTAACTAACACTCACCTTTATCTTTCAGGTGCCATCATGGAGCAGTGGACGTTAGAACACCGCATGTTCGCGTATGATCATTTTGTTAGGAGTGGCGAGTCAGTGACAGCAGTTCAGCGTGCGTTTCGCCGCAGATTCAACATTCATCGAAATGACTCTGTTCCCGCTCGTGACACAATCTTACGTTGGGTTAACAATCTTCGAACAGGAGGCTCAATAATGAAAACAAAACCGAAGGGGCCGCAACGCACTGTGCGTACTCCAGAGAACGTTGAAAGGGTCAGACAAGCGATGTTGCAAAGCCCAGGCCGCTCTGCTCGGAGACATTCAGCTGCACTCGGAATCAGCAATCGTACTGTTAGACGGATTTTGCATGAAGAATTACATTTTCACCCATACAAGTTAGCGATGGTGCAGGAATTGAATGTAAACGATTGCCCCCAACGACTGAATTTTGCACAGGAAATGCTTGCACTTTATGAGCAGAATGAAAACATGATGGTGGTAATGAGTGATGAAGCCCATTTCCACCTTAATGGGGCCGTCAACAATCAAAACTGTCGGTATTGGGCTGCTGAAAATCCGCGACAACTCCATGAAAAACCGCTGCATAGCCCTAAGGTTACAGTTTGGTGCGCGGTGGGAAAGTTTGGCGTCATCGGTCCCTATTTCTTCGAACAAAATGGGGTTACCGTTACCATAACATCTGGGCGTTACATTGAGATGGTGAACACCTTTTTCATCCCTGAGTTACGAAGAAGGCGTATTGCTCGTCGACATTTGTGGTTTCAGCAAGATGGGGCCACGCCACACACCGCCAGAGCGTCAATGGCTGTTCTTCGCCCCTGTTTCCCAACCATCTCATTTCGAGATTTGGTGACATTGCATGGCCCCTCGGTCCCTGACTTGTCCACATGTGACTTCTTTCTATGGGGGGTACCTCAAGTCACGTGTCTACGAGGACAAGCCCCGTACATTAGATGCATTGAAGGAAGCGATCCGTCAACAAATCATCCAAATCAACAGAGACCTGCTGGGAAGAGTGGAGGCCAATTTTCGTAAACGCCTTCAACAATGCGTCGACGGCCAAGGACATCATATGCCAGATATAATTTTCGGTACATGATTATTATGACATGAAATGCTATGTTCTTACGAATGTTGTTCTACCAATATATTTTCTTTACAAAAATAAATATCATTTTCCTGATTATTCCAAAAACACTTGGTTCCCGTGCCCCACCCTGTACATAATCATAAGTATAATGCCTATCCAGAATGACTAAATATTTACTGATGGCTTTAGTAAACCACTTTTTTTTGATCATCTGAAGATCAGGGCCCCCATGTATTCTTGTTTTTTGCTTTACAGTACCAAATATAATAATAAATTAAGATGAATGCCCGGTTAGGTCAACTGTACGCCCTTGACGATTGGTTAGGTTAAGTCGTAATATTTTTGTTAGTTTTAACGAAGATATCATTTGGTAATTGAGGCTGGGGGCCCTGATCTTCAGGTGATCCATTTTTTTAATAGATTTAGTAAAATTACGAAGCAAGTTTTTTTCAAACGTAGAACTACTGTATAAACTAAACAAAAACTATTTCCAGCTAATTCGTCTTTCGAGTTCATTTATGTTTCCCTAATGGATGTGTCCAAAAATCTTCGCATATTTCGTGTAAACGAGGAAAAACTAGTTACATGAATGCATTCCATTTTCAACATAATAAAATATTATCTCAGTATACGAGTATAGTTTATTTGTTAGAATTAATATCACTGTTTGTTTAATTTGAAAATTTAATCCTTCTAAAACCGTCATCAACAAAAATGCAAAAAACTTCACTTTTTCTACGTGAAGGTTAAAATATGATAAAAAACCCACTCTAATAGACAGAGTTTATTCCCACAATAGTTTCGATGCCCACTGGCATCCTCTTCGGGTGGATACAGAAAAACGAATGAACCAAAAACAAGAGGGAAAACAGTCCAGGAACCATTAAGAAATTCACACCTAGGTTAGGTCCCGTTCTCCCAACACCGGAAGGGCATTTTTTATTAAAGGGACCCGCTTATAAGTACACTCGCACAAATTTAAAACTATCTTCTTGTTCTATATACATACAGATTCTATTATTTTATTTTTTATTTTTTTTACATAATTATTACATTTATTATTACATTTATTACATTTAATATTGCATTATTATTTATTACAGAAATTATAAATTTATTATTACATTATTACATTGATTATTACATTGTTGTTTATTATGCAGAAATTATAAACCGAAAAACGAATGAAAAAGGCGAGAAGGAAACAATCCAGAGACCATAAGAAATTCGGACCTGGGCTAGATCCCGTTCCCCCGACACCAGAAGGGCATTTTTTATTAAAGGGTCCCGCTTATAAGTACATTCGCACAAATTAAAACTATCCTCTTGTTCTGTACATACAGATTCTATTATTTTGACATAATTACTGCATTTATTATTGCATTTACATTTTTTAACATTTATTATCATTACCTTTGCACTAATTATTATATTTATTTTATTGCCGAGAGACGAGGCATCATTGCCCTCTTCCCTGCCTCCCACTGCAGAGGAGAGGCGTTCGATTACGCCTCGCTCGGTGCGCAGTTACCCCCCCCCCCCCCCCTCCCACCGAAGAAGGAGGGGCACGCGCGGCCGTCAGGTTATAAACACCGCCAACAGACCCTCACCAAGCCACAGAGTAAGGAGGGGTCTCCTATCCCCTAAAGGTTGTGCCATCCATCCCCCAGGCAGGCGAACCCTGCCTCAGAGAGATCGAGGGAGGAGCACGGGTGGGTCACTGTTAACAGGCGCCCTTCCCGAAGGTTTCCTCAACGGGTCTCCGCTGCGAGGCCACCGATGGGGAATCTCACCCTCTTTGTGTCGCGAATTCAGCTCTCGAACGAGGCAAGCGATATTCGACACATGATGGAAGAAGTCATTGGTGAACACAGTATATTATAGTTAATAAACTAAACACGAAATCTCCATATTATAACTCATTTAAAGTAATAATTAAAGGTGTAAATGCGCATTTCAACCCATATAATATGAGTCAATGACCAGACGGTATTATTGTTAAGGAGTTTATTCACTTTTCCAGGAGATTTGATAACAGGCAAAATAATAATAATAATAATAATAATAATAATAATAGGCGCCCTAACGGTAATGCCTGAAAGTTGTACTGTGTATAATAATAATAATCTTACTAATAGTAAATTTTCTATCAGTCATGGCGGATAACTTGTTGAAAATAGTCTCATATAATGTAAGATCAGTGAGGAATTCAACTGTAGATGTTCATAAAATCTGCGACAGTGCAGATTTGATACTCCTGCAGGAGCACTGGCTATCTAAGCAAGGAGCTAAAATTCCTCTACCATCCATGATGACTTTATGTACCATGCGTCATCAGCAGTAGACTTGTCAGATGAATTAATGTACGGTAGGCCTTTTGGTGGTGTTGCTTTCTTAATAAGGAAAAATTTGTCAAAACATATCAAATTTTTAACAAGCGATAATGTAAAGTTGTTAGGCATTGAATTACAAGTGAACAATGATTGCATATTAATTGTAAACTGCTATTTACCATACAACAACAGCAGTCATCTAGATGAATACATTGATTTACTGTACAAAATTAAGTCCTTATGAGATAACCCCAAATATTCTCATTGTATAATAATGGGGGACTTTAACGCAATGTGAACTCGGAATTCTTTGTAGAATTGAGTAACATGTCCGAGTCGGCCAGTTTAAGTATAAGTGATATAGAGGTATTAGCAGGGGCGCATTTACAGTGTGCGGGGCCTTGGGCAAACTATTTCTCGGGATGTATTATTTTAGTGTGTTAATGAATGACAATATTTTGTAATGCACATAACAGATATATTTTTTAACACACACAAAACACACATGCGGAAGCCATTCGGCTTATTAATGTGATATTAAAGACTATAACTTAACTATGTACACATACAGTGTATACAGCTACACTAGTAGGCTACACAGTTGTAATGCATTTAATAAACATCTACACAGTTATTGTAATGCACTTAATAAACAGCTACACAGTTGTAATGCACTTAATAAACAGCTAAACTGTACAGCTTACTGTACTGTAGATAGAGTGTAGATTTGTAATGAATATTACATAGGACGCTTCCTGGCTTTTTGTTTGGAAAACTGCGTGATTGTGTCCTCGAAAGTCGAAACTCACCGACTGCAACACCTCATGCTCTATATTCAACAGCGCCAGGGACGAAAGGCGCTCCTGGCCCATTGTGGAGCGAAGGTAATTTTTTATCAGTTTGAGTTTCGAGAATGAACGTTCACCAGAACAGTTCGTGACAAACATACACAGGTATATTCTCATTGCTATTTCCATGTTTGGGAATGTTCCTTTCAGTTCGTTTGTGTTCATATGCCGATAAAATCTGTCGCACATGTCTTCACGTTCCGTCTGGAATTCTGTTTCACTTTCAGTGAGTTTCATTAGGGCAGCGAACTGCACAACTTCTGTTACCAGCTCTTTCTCCAGATCAGCCGGATAGCATTCTACTAGATGTTCAGCTGACCATCGAAGACTGTCGATGTCCAGGACTAGAAGGAAATACAAAAATCAAAATCTTTTCTGCAGGACAGCGTACGCTTCTAGACGAGTGTTCAGAGTGGTACACAGTTTATCAATTATCGGTAGAAATGCAGTGGTCCGAAATGAATCTCTTGGTGTCAGGTTCGTATCTTCGGCAGTTCCGATTTCGTCATGATGGCGCTTTCTCTTCTTTGTGCGTTGAGTCGATTCCTTGTATACTCGATGACCACACTTTCCGATGCCCTGGTCCTCGAATTCGTCAAATCTTGATCTGAGATCTTCAACAAAATGCAGTAGTGATTTCAGCAAGAGGGTGGCTGAGTCTAACGACATTCCTTGTTTTTGCAGAGATGCATTCGTTTTTTGAAATCGTTCGAGAATAGTGTTCCATCAAACCAATAAAATGGCTGTTTCGAGTTGTTGAAGTTGTTGGCTTCGATCCTGGCTTCCGAAGTTTGGCTGGTATCTGCTGCTAGCTCATCCAGTACCACGATATTCTCGGCGTAGCCTTCGGTTAAAGATTGGACGGCATCTGATTTGGCTGACCAGCGGGTATCGGAGAGACCTTTGTCGACCTTTACTTTCTCACTACGGGAACTACTATCGAGAACCTCTACATGTCGACGCCATCGGTATGTCGAGGAGACGAGAAACGTGTAGACATTCTGAATGAGCATAAACAATTCAACGGTTGCTGTGCAACTGTCCACTGCTGATTTACCCACAAGATTTAGTGAGTGGCACATGCATGGCACAAACTCAGCATACGGAGATTTTGACTTGATGTGGCTCTTTGCGCCGTTGTATTTCCCTTCCATATTGCTTGCGTTATCATAAGACTGTCCTCTGCAGTCTCCAATTCGAATGCCATGCGTCTCCAGAAAGTTGAGGACCACGTCGGCGATTCCTTTCCCTGTATGTGTGTTCATAGGTATGAACTGTAGAAATCGCTCGACGGACCCAGACTCAACCGCATATCGGACGGTGAAGCACAGTTGATCGGTGTGGGAAACATCAGGCGTAGAGTCGACGGATAGAGAGTAGTATTTTGACTGCTGGATTTCTCGGATAATCGTCTGAAGTACTTTATCGGCCATCAACAGTATGAGTTCCTCGCAAATGAAATGAGAGATATACGAGGTGTGTCCGCTACCTTTGTTGGCATGCTCGCTTATATGCGCAGCTATAAAACTGTCATACTTACTTAAAAGTTCCAAAATTCCGTAATAGTTGCCCTTGTTTGGTGAACCGAAACGGGAGTCGTGTCCACGAATTGCTAGTCCTCGTGACGTGATATACTTAATAACGTCGACACAGCGCCGCAAAACTTCCTGCCAGTAGTTGCACTCCTTTTCAAACTGGTTCACCAGTTTCGAATCAACACGGCCGGAGACAGACTTTCCAACCAATAAATATCTCATCGACTCTATATGTTGCTCACATTTTCCGTATGCTTCGACCGATTGTCTACCATGCTTCCAGTCGTTGAACCCGATTGTGAACTTGCTGTCCGCCCTCGACATCAATTTACAGACAAAACAGTAAACACAGCCTGTGGACTCAGAATAGCACAGCCATGACACTTCAATCCTCTCATTCGTCAGGCTATGTTTCTTAACAAATAATGTCTTCGTACATCGGCGTGTTGTACCACTTTCAGTAGTTGAAGAGTTACTGAAGTCGCTGTCATAATTTCGGTAATCTGATGTTCCCCGCTCTATCCAGAACTCTCTAAAGTCATCAGTCAGCACTTGTGGCCACAAGCCAATGTCATTAATTGCATGTCCTGAAGCTGGTGGGCCTGCCGAACGCACTGACGTAGACGGGTCTTCTGAAGACGCAGCTGCTGATGTAGCGGAGGCAACTGGTGGGCCTGCTGAAGGGGTTGACGCAGACGAGTCTCTTGAAAATGCAGCTGCTGAAGTAGTGGAGGCAGCTGCTGGGCTTGCTGAACGCACTGACGTAGACGCGTCTTCTGAAAACGCAGCTGCTGAAGTAGCGGAGGCAGCTGGTGGGCCTGCTGAAGGGGCTAACTTAGTTGCTGATGATTTAATCCAATTAGTCAGTTTCAGCACCGTCGCAATAAACTCTTCTCTGCGCTTCTTATCCTTACGCTTTTCACTACCGGGTTTATATTTCCTCCCTCGATCCCGGTCACGGCTCGTTTCCATGTTGTACGTATTACAATGCCAACAATAAGAACATAAATCATGAATCTGCAACAGAAACAACAAGAAGTTAGTAACAACATTAGAAATGAGTAACACTAACAAGAACAACAAATTAAACACCATCAAAGCGGATATTAGAATGCCTGATGCCATGCCGCCTGCCGTAAAAAGTAAAACTCGTCGCAGATGGCAAATACGTGACGTTTAATTTTTTCAATTGAAATTTGCGGGGCCCATCGGGCGCGGGCGGGGCCTTGGACATTTTCCCGGTGCGCACCCCTTAAATGCGGCCCTGGGTATTAGGGGTAACCAGTGGTAATATTACATACGTTAGTGATATGAGTGGTACCACCAGGTGGATTGATCATTGTCTCACGAGTAATAATCTAAAGCAGTGGTCGGGGAACAGGGGTAAATTACCCCAAATGGGGTAAATTTAAATTTTTTGGGGTAATGCGTGCAGTATGAGACACACTTCCCTCAGAGCCTCAGTCGTGTGTATGGTATCATGAACTGAAGAGGTGCTTTTAGTGCTGATATTTTTTTCGTATATTTTTATTTTATTTTGTTACATAAATGTGGCGTTATTCTAAATTTTAGAATATTACGAATTTACGTCCTGATTTTAATGTTGTATCAAAAATGAAACAGCATCATTTTTCCAAAACCTGAAGTGATGTTTTGAATGAAATTCTTCAGTTCTTCATTCCTTTTTACTAATTTTGTTTGTGTGCTATTCTTATGCCAGCATGTGTGGCTTTTTTTTATTTCTCCATAATAATGGATCCAATAAACATTTTTTGAATTTGAATTTTTTGTATACCATATGCAACAATTTTAAGAGCAATTGGCTTGTTTTGTTTACTTTGAAGTCTGAGGGTAATTTCATTTTACTCAAATAGATTTTTGGGTAATACCCAAAAAAGTTCCCCGACCCATGATCTAAAGGATCGAATTGTTAGAGTTCATATTCTGCATGATTTCCTTCTTTCTGATCATAGACCATTAGAAATACTAATTAACGTTACCAATTATGCGTAACACGACTTAACAAGAACTCAATAGGTAAGAATAATCGCGTCGATTGGTCCAATGTTAATATGCAGCAGAGAATAGAATACAAAGGCAGAACAAGTCACCTTTCTAATAATTTAGAAATTTTGCATCTTGCCTGTAATAATTAATCCTTCCTCAAATGATTCTTACTGTAAACTCATAGATAGGTATTATAGTAAGATAATATCCCTGTTAAGAGAAGCAGGAAGCCCCCTGATTAAATCTTACAACTATCATACTAAGATTATTCCTGGATGGAATGACTTTATTGCCCCCCCTGAAGAGGGAATCGAAAAACGCCTATGATTTGTGGTGCTTTCATGGTAAACCCAGATTAGGATCAGTATACATGAATATGTGTAGAAGTAGGGGTCAGTATAAGGCGGCCATAAGGCGATGTAAATAGGAAGAAGAGTCTATTCAAGCATCAAAAGCCTGTGAAGCTCACATAAAATAACGATAATAAAATTTTTTGAAATTTGTTAAGAATCAAACGGGTGTCAAAAATGTCCTCCCTCCGACAATCGATGAGGTGTCGGGGAGGATGAAATTGCAAAGCTGTGGAAAAATCACTATTCTAACATTCTTAATAGTGTGAGTAGGGATAATCTTAAGATAGATTGCAGCGAAACGATTGTGGGAGGGACAAGGGAAAATACTTTGATATTATTTTCTGAAGTAAAGAGGTTAATTAAAGAGGGTATATATCTTGCCCCTGGTAAAAAAAAAAGTACGGCGACATTCTGTCCATCAATAATTATAGGCCTATTGCTGTCGCTTCCTGCTTCTCGAAACTACTAGAAAAACTCTTGTTACTCCGATTAAATGATTTCCTATGGACATCTCCTAATCAGTTTGGCTTTAAAAGGTCCCACTCAACTAGTCATTTGGACTGCTTTTCTTCATTAAATTAACTGTAGTTGCAAAAATTTTACAATTTGAATAAAATCACTTTGTGACCTTTTTATTGCATTTCTCTATAATGTATGTACAGGGCTATTTAAATTGATTCATCCGATTTCAACTGAGAATACTTCCGTACCTATCAACCGTGCATCAACTGGGCATACACCACATGAAAGAGGAAATCTCCGAGTTTTACAAGATCACCGCGAGAGGGCTCCAAAGTCACGCCGTGGCCTAGCCTAGCAACGCAACAAACAGTCAGTGTGAAAATGGCGTCCGCACAGCAGAAGGCGTTTTGTGTGTTGCAGTTTTCGAGCTGTAAATCGGTAGGTCGCCGGATCTTACACCGTGGTGACTTCTTCCTTTGGGGGTACGTTAAGGATACTGTGTACGTGCCACCGTTGCCCACATCTTTGGATGAGCTCCGAACTCGCATTGTTACTGCCGTAGAGTCAGTGACAACGGACATGCTGGAGCGAGTATGGGAGGAATTCGACTATCGTGTCGACGTTGCTCGTGTAACTAGGGGAAGTCACATAGAGCATTTATGAGGTGAGAGACAAAATTTGGACAGTTTTTCTTTTGGTTGATGTATCACAAATCACTCTGTATTTGTAACATTAAAAAATATTCTCATTTGAAATCAGGTGAATCAGTTTGAATAGCCCTGTACTACATTTATGAAGTTATATTGATTTTTTATAAAACTAAGATGAGAGAGTGAACCACAGTATTTTATTTAAAAACCTAGAAGACAGGAGAGTTGCCATATATACATACAGTATATTAAACTTATTGAAGTTTTTGTATTCCCACCAATCTTTTACAGTTAGGTGGGGCAATGTACTATCCAAATATTTTGGTTCCTCTTGTGCAATGAGGCAAAGCTCATTGCTCCCTCCTCTGCTGCTTAATGTGTATATTGATGGAGTTATTGCTTCACTTAATGAGGCAACAGTTGGATGTTGTATAGATAACACAAGGATAAATAACTCAGTCTATGCCGATGATATGGTGTTAATAAGTCCTTCTGTTAAAGGTCTGGATTGTCTGCTAAAAGTCTGCGAATTATATTCGCAGAAACATGCGTCGGAATGATGATGTTCTACGTTACACCATCTCCGACATTTAGGTACACTCAGTATGTCGCTTCGTTGCGCCGACAATGAAGTTTATACTGCTGACAATCCACGTTTCTTCTTTTCAAGAGATTAAACATAAGATCATCTGATTGCGTGATACGGAAAACAATTTATACCTTCAGTCAATGCCATATATATATACTGTATAGTTACATTAATACACATTGTTTATGAATGTTTAGCCTTTAAAGTAAAAAAGTTTTCTTACCTTTATTAATTTAAAATTCATCATCGGATGCAGGGCCAATATCCTCTTCACAAGCTCCTTCACGTTCTAACTTTGCGTACACAACGTTCATTTTCACAAACATACATTGTTTTACAGGTATTCGATTGCATTCCATTTTTGCATTCTTTAAATAACCTTTACACAGCAGAATACCTTTAAGAGATTCCGCGTTCAGTCTATTTCTGAGTTTCGTCTTATTTATGTTCACTTCAGAAAACACGCGTTCTACAGAGGCGCTTGAATGAAGCAGAGTAAGATTATTCACAAGCTTTAGCAGCATTGGAAATGCTTTCTGATCATCCTCAGTTCTTAATTTTTTGATATTTCGCATTTTTTGTGGCATCATTGCTCTCATCATACCATTGCTTATACAGGGTGGGGCACGGGAACCAAGTGTTTTTGGAATAATCAGGAAAATGATATTTATTTTTGTAAAGAAAATATATTGGTAGAACAACATTCGTAAGAACATAGCATTTCATGTCATAATAATCATGTACCGAAAATTATATCTGGCATATGATGTCCTTGGCCGTCGACGCATTGTTGAAGGCGTTTACGAAAATTGGCCTCCACTCTTCCCAGCAGGTCTCTGTTGATTTGGATGATTTGTTGACGGATCGCTTCCTTCAATGCATCTAATGTACGGGGCTTGTCCTCGTAGACACGTGACTTGAGGTACCCCCATAGAAAGAAGTCACATGTGGACAAGTCAGGGGACCGAGGGGGCCATGCAATGTCACCAAATCTCGAAATGAGATGGTTGGGAAACAGGGGGCGAAGAACAGCCATTGACGCTCTGGCGGTGTGTGGCGTGGCCCCATCTTGCTGAAACCACAAATGTCGACGAGCAATACGCCTTCTTCGTAACTCAGGGATGAAAAAGGTGTTCACCATCTCAATGTAACGCCCAGATGTTATGGTAACGGTAACCCCATTTTTTCGAAGAAATAGGGACCGATGACGCCAAACTTTCCCACCGCGCACCAAACTGTAACCTTAGGGCTATGCAGCGGTTTTTCATGGAGTTGTCGCGGATTTTCAGCAGCCCAATACCGACAGTTTTGATTGTTGACGGCCCCATTAAGGTGGAAATGGGCTTCATCACTCATTACCACCATCATGTTTTCATTCTGCTCATAAAGTGCAAGCATTTCCTGTGCAAAATTCAGTCGTTGGGGGCAATCGTTTACATTCAATTCCTGCACCATCGCTAACTTGTATGGGTGAAAATGTAATTCTTCATGCAAAATCCGTCTAACAGTACGATTGCTGATTCCGAGTGCAGCTGAATGTCTCCGAGCAGAGCGGCCTGGGCTTTGCAACATCGCTTGTCTGACCCTTTCAACGTTCTCTGGAGTACGCACAGTGCGTTGCGGCCCCTTCGGTTTTGTTTTCATTATTGAGCCTCCTGTTCGAAGATTGTTAACCCAACGTAAGATTGTGTCACGAGCGGGAACAGAGTCATTTCGATGAATGTTGAATCTGCGGCGAAACGCACGCTGAACTGCTGTCACTGACTCGCCACTCCTAACAAAATGATCATACGCGAACATGCGGTGTTCTAACGTCCACTGCTCCATGATGGCACCTGAAAGATAAAGGTGAGTGTTAGTTAAAGTTAAATGCTATGAACCCAGGAATGGAATGCTACCTACCGCACGCCCCTCCCATTCCTAATGGCCGATTACTAGCTATTCAAAAAACACTTGATTCCCGTGCCCCACCCTGTACTAGGTATAAGCAGAGGCGGATTAACACACCTCGGGGTCCCGGAGAAATGAAGAATATGGAGGCCCTTTTCTATAGCTTTTTATTAACAATACATGTACAATTGTACATGTACAGTACATAGTACATTTACACGAATTATATGTACGATGCTCAGGCTAATTGAGAAAAACTTAAAAGAACCTTAACACAGTGTATTTTGCCATTTGCCAAAACCAAACAGTATTAAACAAACTTTACTTTAAGGCCTATGAAACATAAAATAAAACAGGGAATTAGTCAGTTTGTGTACTCTGTCATAATTAAAAAAGTTTGCGAAATCTCGAATTATATCATCGAAACTCAGTTGATTAGGAGGGGATTCTCAAGCATGGGAGCTTGAGGCTTCAGCCTCAATCGCCTCAGTGATAATCCGCCACTGGGTATAAGGTAGGTATACCGGTATACATTATATGCCTAGTTAGCTCACACTTCACTTTTAAAATATAAAAAATATTATATACGAGGGTACTTCAATAAGTATCCGCACTTTTTATTTAGTGATAATATATATATAATATATACTCGTAATAACGAGCCAAACTGAGATCTATAGGCTTATTTAGGCTAGCAACAGTATAGGCTTACTTAGGTTAGCAACAGTATAGGCTTATTTAGGCTACTCGTAGCTATCACATATCGTACGAGTAGTGAGCATGGCTGCGCCGCTTTCAATTTGTACTCTGGAAGAACAGAGATCCGTGGTTCGTTTTTTGCGGGCAGGTGTGAAAGGAGCTGAAATTCACATACGTTTATGTGCTCAGTATGGGAATAATGCGTTACCACGGCGCAGTGTGTACGAGTGGATTAAAATGTTCAAGAAAGGTCGGACATGTGTGACAGATGCTCAGCGCTCAGGACGACCGTCAACATCAACCAGTGGTGACAAGCAGGAAGAAGCCAGAGCCATGATTTTCGATGACAGAAGATTAACAATAAAAGAAATTGCATCTTCATAAGACATCAGTCAAGGGTTAGCCTATTCGATAGTTCATGACATTCTTGGCTTTCACAAGGTTTGTGCAAGATGGGTGCCCAAACAGTTGACAGAAGAGCACAAGCGTAATCGTATGGACGTCTGCTCTCGTCTTTTGGCGTGGTATCATAATAAAGGTGAAACTTTTTGGAGCGCATTATCACTGGAGATGAAATTTGGATCCATCACTATGAACCAGAAAGAAAACGACAGAGCATGCAATGGAAGCATCCAACATCTCCCGTTGCAAGGAAGTTCAAAGCGCAGCCGTTAGCAGGTAAAGTTATGCTAACACTGTTTTGGGATACACGAGGCCCTATCCTTGAACATTATCTAGAGCGTGGAAATACAGTAACAAGTGCATCGTATTCTGACATACTTCGGAATGAGTTAAAGCAAGCAATTCGCACAAAACGGAGAGGGAGATTGTCGGAAGGTGTTATTCTGTTACACGACAATGCGCGCCCTCATACCGCTGCACAGACTAGTAAATGCCTTCAAGAACTTAAATTTGAAGTTCTCGACCATCCAGCCTACAGTCCAGACCTGGCACCTTTGGATTTTTACCTGTTTGGACCACTAAAAGACGCTTTGAGAGGTCAGCGATTCCAAGGCGATGATGACCTGAAGGAGGCGGCGCATGACTGGCTACGCACACAGCCAAAAACATTCTTTGTGGTGACATTAGGAAGCTTGTAGATCGCTTGACTAAGTGTATTGAGAAACAGGGAGACTATGTTGTTGTTGTTGTTGTTTAGCCGATCAGCCCACCCTGATCGAGCAAGCCGGCGGCACGCAGGTAACCGATCGCCCTCTCCGGAGTGGACCAGAGGTTCAGCGCACTCGTGATGTTGTGTTGTGTTCGTTGTTGTGCTAGAGCGGTACAGTCCGTCATAATGTGTTCAATTGTTTGTGGTGTGTCTTGGCACAGGTGGCAGGTGTCGTCTATGGAGTTGTCTAGTCTGTGTTTATATGTCCATAAGTTGGGGTGATGTCCACATCGGAATCGTGCTAAGTTAACTCGATCCGATCTGCTCAGGCTGATCTCTGACCTGTTAATGGGCGGCGGCTTCGCACCTAGGACCGCATTCGGACCGAGTCGTGTCAGTGCTTTGTGGGTTAGGTGTGTGTGTATGTGTTTTCTGTACTGTGTGATGTCTGTGGGGCGTGGTATGGAATGGAGTATTTGGTTATAATGTCTCTCTGGTGTTACCTTAATGGTGCGAGGTGTTGGTGCATGATTGTACATGTAGTGGCAAGGGTGTTGTGGGTTAGTTGTCGCTGCTGCCATGAATTGTGTTCCCCTCATGTCTAAATGTTACCTAACTTTTAGTATTTTTGTTTCTGTGTGCAGGTGTTCTATTGGTGTTGTTTGAATGCATCCTGTAATGATACGAAGTGCGTTGTTTTGTATTGTTTGTAAGGTGTTTATGTGTGTGTTTGAGATAATGGGTGCCCAGCATGGGCTAGCATAGTCCATAACTGAGCGAATATATTGTTTGTAGATGAGTGATGTTGTTTCCTGCTGGTGTCCAAAGTTTGTGCCTGTTAGTACCCTAAGCGTGTTAAGTCTTGACGTACATTTGTTTTTAATGTCCTGAATGTGAGTGTGGAATGTGAGTGTGTGGAATGTTGATGTTGTTTAGTGTAAGTTGTGGAATTACCTGGTGTTTTTTGTGTTGCTTGTAAGCAAGGTGATGGTTGATTTTGTGGGCGCTACTTTGAGTCTATTGTGTGTGAGCCAGTCTTGTATACTGTTTATGTATGTTTGTAGGTTATTTGTAGCGGTGTCGATGTTGTTGTGGGTGGATGTTAGAGTGATATCATCTGCATATGATGATAAGGTAAGCTTGTTATCTATGGGTGTTGGAATGTCATGCATGTATAAGTTGAAGAGTGTTGGTGAGAGAACAGAGCCTTGAGGGACCCCGTTCGGAAAAGCTTGTTTTTGGATGACTTGCCATTAAATGTGACAGGTGAGTATCTTCCTGAGAGATAGTTGCTCAGCCACCTTTTGGTGTTATTGTGCATGTTTGTGTTGAGTATTTTGTTTATGAGAGGGAAGCGTGGGATAGCATCAAATGCTTTACTAATGTCTATTGTTGCTAATAGTGTACGTTGAGCTGGTCTTCTAGAGTTGATGCCATCCATGATGTGCTGCGTCAGGTTAGTGAGTAATGTCGTGGTTGAGTGGTGAGGTCTGAATCCATGTTGAGTAGGCGATAGTGGTATGTGTGGGTTGGTGATTTGTAAGATTAGTCTTTCTGTTACTTTGGAAGGTGTGCATAGTAAAGTAATGGGTCTATAGGAAGCTGGTTCTGTTGGATTTTTGTTTGGTTTGAGTAGTGTAATAATTTTACCTTGTTTCCATATGTCAGGAATAATACAGTGTTGGTATGAATATGTGCTGATATTTGTGAGAGCTAGTATTCCTTGTGGGCCCAAGTGTTTAAGGTGTATGTTAGATATGTTGTCTGGTCCAGTAGCCTTCGAATTTTTAATGTTTTTGATGATCTTGGTGGTCTGGTCTGTATTGAAGGGTGTAATGGTCGTGAAGGGTGTAATGCTTAATATGTTTGTTTGTCTGCGTGTTTCTGGTTGTTGTCTCTGTTTAAGTGACTTATCTTTGCGTAGTGATTAACTAGAATGTTAGCTTGTTGTGTGTATGTTGGGATATTATTTTGGCTGCGACAGATAGCCGCGTGTGAGGTGTGAATGCCGCTGTTAGAGTGGGTAATGCTGTTTATAGTCTTGTATAGCCTGTATGTATCTGTGGAGTGGTTTAGTGTTGTTATGAATTCCCTGAATGTTTCTGTTTGTTTTTCTTTGAGTTTGTTGTTTATTTCTGTGTTGAGCTGTTGTATCTGCTGCTTTATGGCTTCTGTGTGTGGTGTTTGTGTGTTATGTTTGAGGTTGTTACGTTGCCTTATGAGGTGGGCTATTTCTCTAGTGTAATTTGGGTTGTATTTCCTAATGTTGCCCTTGGGTATGTATTTGTTTGCATTATTGATAATCTGATTAAATGTCTTGAGTGTTGTATCGATGTTTATGATGGGTGTGCTGTTTAATGTGGTGAATTGTTCCTCAGTCTGTATTTTGAACTGTTTCCAATCAGCTTTCTTGTAATTTCTGTAAGTGTGCCTAAGGCTGTTGGGGCAGAGTGTAGAATGTGTTGTAATGATGATGGGCAGGTGGTCTGATGACAGTTGTTTTTCTGTTCTCCATTGTGTATGTGTTGCTAGTGAGGGGGAACAGAACGTTATGTCTGGGGAGGAGTTTGAGTATCCTGCTTGATGTGGTATGTGTGTAATTTAGGGTGGAGCGAAAAATACTTTTTTCTAGTATGAAGTTCTAATAGTGATTAAAAGTTGCATTTAGTGGACAATATATACCTGCCAAAATATGAGTTCATTTATTTAATATTTTCAGCTGCCACCAGGGGGCTAAATTTAACACAATTTTGGTAAAAAGGAAAAAAATGCTTCTATTTTAGGTTTATCAAACTATTATAAAATTTTATCTTAGAATTATCTAATAGTTTGATTAAGATTTTTAAATGATAGGAATTCGTTTTGTAAAAATGTCTTTTCATATGCTTAATATCTTCAGCTGCCACAAAAGGGCTGAAGTTAACTTAAAAATGACAATTAAGTATGATTCTGTATTTACTTGAAAAAGGGAACAGTAATAAATTAGGATGTCTCTCCTCCTTTATACTGGCTTGAGACAGTTAAGAAACGTTATTTCGTGCCTTAGCGGAGTTACCACCCTTTCCCCAACCAACCTCCCTCTAGAAAGGGTTCTTGCTGAAGACTATTTAGTAATTTGCTTTTGTGTCAAATTTTGGCTGTTTTTTCCTTGATTCTAATGTAGCACGAATCCAACCGTCTCTGTTTGTAGGTCCGCAGACTGATCCAGCAGCGTCTGTAACGAGCTTGACGCATCTCTCTACGGCTTGTGTATGACATGGAAACTGAAATAATTCTGAATGAAGAGTAGTACCATGTTTGATGCATGATTCAATATCATCAAGAGAAACTCCTTTGGTTATCGGTGGTTCTGCTATCTGAAAATCTTGCCACATAATGAGATCTGTATAGTCTTTGGCATAAAAATTTATTTCTGGCACCTTAAAATACCTGATAACATCTGTTTCTTGAATGCATGCCCTTGCTTTTATGATACGCCTAAATCCCAACTGACGCACATGCTCCCTTTCATCAGCTATCATTGCAATGAGAATGTTTTCTTGAGTTGCGTAATATGCATTTCGCTGAATGACTGAGTCATGTACTCTCCTAAGCTCTTCACGGAGATACCGGCTTCTTGCAATCATATGCCACATATGTTTAGCACCATATTGGCATAATGGTTTACGCTTTATCTGAAACCACATTGGTGCGTATACCCTAACAATGAAAGTAGCTAATTCTTGTAAATTGCCTGAAGGATTCTCTGTGCTTTCATATAACCGCAGAGTCCTGTTTGCTGTGGTGAGCCACCTTGAATGTGATATATTGCCTGGACTCTTATGACTAAGACTCTTTGAGAATGTTCCACTTGATATAGCCTTGTGAATTTCAAGAAGGTATTTCTGGTCAGTACTTATGTCATCTACATCAACTTCACACGTGTCCTCTTGAATTTCAGTGGGTTTGAAGTTAACTATGGGAAGCTTTTCACAGTCTGAAAGTGCTCGGCCAATTTCTCCTGAAAATGCTCTTGGTCCAGTAGTGGTACCATCCAAGTGATGAAACAGATGGCGCAATGGAAGTTCATTAAGGTGTAAAAGGCATATCAGCCACTGCAATTGCTTATTAAAGGCTTCTTCCAGTAATCTTATTGTGCCTCCAATACTACCAGTGTTAACCACTTTCGAATCACAGCCAACTGCAACGATGTTCCCTATATCAACATTCCTTTCTTTCAAGCAATTCACTAGCGCTGTGCAAATGTATTTAGCTTTGCCACTGGAAGGTGTCACATGTGCAAAGTACAGAGAGTGTGGTTCAGATATTATGCTGATATGCTCTTCGCGTTTGGTTCTTTGGTGGTTAGAGCCATCACTCTCCTGGACTTGAATCATTGTTTTATCCTTTCTGCCATCAAAGTATAATCCCCGCATGGTTTTTGGCTCTCCTATCTGTTGTAGTTCCTTTCTCTGTTTTTGTCTTTCACGTCTTAGCTTACTTCTGTCTATAATATTCCCTTTGTCTTCGGGAGTAACAATTTTAAGATCTGCCAATACTGCAGAAGCAATAGCAGCCCCATCTCTGTCCGACATTTTAAATCTATCACAAGTAATTGCTAATGAAGGCAGTGGCTCACACATCTGTTGTTCTGATATTACATATTGAGTCGAGGTTGTATCTTCCTCATTATCTTCAGATATCTCTTCTAGTTGTTGAAGTTCACTTGTCTCTGTTTCGATTTGTAAGTTGGACGTATTGGTTATAGCAGCACTAGTTGTTTGTGAGGATTCCAGACGTGCTTTTTCCATTTCCTTTCGATGTTCTCTTGCTTGTAATCGTCTTGTGTGTGCTATGTCAATGCTTCCTATCACCATTATTCTGCGTGTTCGTTGGTCATTTAAAAAATCCTGCTCTTTTGGAGGGACTTTCTTACTCTTTTCACATGAGCATCTCCTAAACTCCTTACATTTGCAGGTGCAGATGTCAAACAAAGTGCATTTTGAAGAGTATTCAAATTCTTCAAGCTGATTTTTGTACTTAGGCTGATCCTTGCGTGACTTGTATGGCTTTAATAAGGACCTGTATTTATCATGGTACACTCGCATCATCTGTAAAACGCGTGTATGTGAAACTATTGGCAAAGAGGCCTTCTTCCAAATATTTTCTACCTTTTTGGAAACTGCCTCTGCTATTTCAGAAAATGAAGGCTCCTTGTTATTCATCTGCTCCTTCACTAAATGTTTTGTGAACAGGTAATCTTTCATAATGCAGTTATAAGTTGGTAGTTGCATATCACTCATCTCACAAGGTACTTCAAATATGGCACACTTCATATGTTCTCTAGTGAAATGTTTATATTTAGTATTTGATGCCATAATATTTTTAAGAAAAATTCACAATCACAAAATATCCTGTAACATCAAAACATTATATAATTAATATATATATAATTTTATAAGTATATATAATATATTATATAAATATATAATATATTATATAAATAAACTAAAATTATATAATACATTATAACAAGCATTTTATAATAAAATCAATATTATCTCTATATAAATCACTTTAAAATAAAGTTTTATAATATTCCGATCATATTAAAAAACTCTCCGATCAACTGAGCGACTAGGCCTACTACCTAAGAAGACAAGTGTTAACACACTGTTCTAATGACTCACAGAAAGAAATTCCTTCACACCAAAACCCTCCCCCATAACCCTCCCCCACAACATTCAGTGTAGTCTCAACATGACTCAGTTACTCTAAATTGTGTTAATTTCAGCTCTCTTGTGGCAGCTGAAGATATTAAGCATATGAAAAGGTATTTTTACAAAACGAATTCCTATCATTTAAGAATCTTAATCAAACTATTAGATAATTCTAAGATAAAATTTTATAATAGTTTGACAAACCTAAAATAGAAGCATTTTTTCCTTTTTACACAAAATTGTGTTAACTTTAGCCCCTGGTGGCAGCTGAAAATTTTAAACAAATGAACTCATATTTTGGCAGGCATATTCCGTCCACTCAATGCAACTTTTAATCACTATTAGAACTTCATACTAGAAAAAATATTTTTCGCTCCACCCTAGACTGTGTATGTACTTCTGTATTGTTAAGAATGAAGAGGCTGTTTAGTTGTGTGGCTATGTTGGCGCCTCTGGTGTTGTTTTGGTTGTGCAGGTACCAACTAGTGTCTTTGGCGTTGAAGTCTCCTCCTAAGATGACATTAGTGAGAGAGGCAAGATTGTGTAACTGTGGATTGTAATTGGCTGGCACCTGAGGTGAACTATCTGGTGGGATGTAAATGTTGATTAGTGTGGTGTTGTGTTTTGCGCGTGTTTTAATGTTAACTGCCTGTATTTCTATCGTGTTATCTGCTTGGATTGTGTTTGTAATGTTTTGGGTAGCATCAGTGTAGCTAATGCTTTTACGTATGTAAGTGATGAGTCCACCCCAGTTACCCCCAGTACGATCTTGACGGATCGCCGTGAAGTCAGGGATGGTGGGTGTTTTGTGTGTGCGTTTTAGTTTTGTTTCTTGTATAAGTGCTATGTGAATGTTTTGTTTGTGTACGAATTCCCTAAGCTGCATGATTTTGTTTGTGAGGCCATCTACGTTGTACTGTAATATGTTAATATTATACTTCTGTATGTGTCTCATGGTGCTATTGTGTCTATGTCTTTGTGTATGGTGACATGTGTAAGTTGTAGTGGGGCCTGGATTAGTCTTAATGTCGCCAGAGAGTAAGAGTAGTTCGGGGAGCACGCAATTGTTCCCTGTAATTGAAAAAATAGCACGCTGAGAATAGGTCCGGCCCCGGGAGCCGATCGGCACTCTGACCGTGCCACGCAACAGGCCGTCGACTGCCAGTCTGGCCAACCGTAGACAGCCCGCTGCACGGAGATTTGAGGAAGTTTGGCCACCAGCGCGTTGATGTTTTGGTTTGACGTCGCGTCTTCGCGTTGACGTGTCCTGCGCTGGAGGATGCAGCCACTGTTTAGAAGCTTCCTCGTCAGCTGCTAACACTTTTTTCACGTTGTTCTCGCTACCTGTTCAGACGTTTTTTATAAACAAATCTCAGTTTTCTGCTCAACACGGCTCTTTCTAATTTTAAAATTGATTAGTCAAGGAAGGAAGATGTTGACTATGTTGAGAAGTGATGTGTTTATAATCTATCAGATGTGAAAATAAAATTGTGAAAATAAAAAGTGCGGATACTTATTGAATTACCCCCATACATTCCCTAGGCTGAAAACACGGTAGATTCACCGCGTTTGCAGTAGCTGTGGCACTGCTAAATTCCTCTCAAAGTGTTTGGCCTGGAGGAGCTTCCTGGTGCTATATTTACAAAAAATCATTAAGGTTGTAAAGTCCTAGTCTAATAATGATATTAGCAAAAGAATTTATATAATTTTGGTTCTATACTTTACTTCTTTATGTGATTTATATTAGGAAGAAAAGAACATTTAGAATTTAGGAGTCTCTTTTTAAAATTATAGGTTTGGCAACTCTGGAGTCTTTAGGGTTAAGAAAGGCTTGCCAGTCCTCTACTGTGGGCATGAGATAAGTTATACAGTATTAAAAATTTAAAAGATTAATACGTTAATTTATGCAAACAGAATAATATCCTTAAATTTTAACGAAAATTGGTACTTGTAGGTTATCTCCCCCACCAATTTTGACAGAATATTTTCGTTAAAACTAACGAAAATATCACGACTTAACCTAGCCAATTATCAAGGGCGTACAGTTGATCTATTAGTAAATAGTAAATACTAGTCCATAAACAAAGGATCTTTTCCGTTTGACACACATGGTTCGATTTTATTTTAAATTTCTACACAGACGTAGTTTTGCATGCCGATTACGAAAATCAGAACCATTTTTTGGAGAAATTAATAATAAAAAAGTTACAACCCTTTAAAGTATTTTATTAGACCCGCCCTTCGTGCGGGTCGCGGGTAGCAAAAATTAACCAAACTATCACGACTTAACCTAACCAATCGTCAAGGGCGTACAATTAACCTAAAAAATAAATAAAAAACAATAACATTTTTTTTATTTATTTATTAATACTATAAACACCCAGGAATGTCTGTCAGTCAGTCCGTCCCGCTCAGGAACGTTTAGGTTAAGTCGTGATATTGTTTTTTATTTATTTTTTTAGGTTAATTGTACGCCCTTGACGATTGGTTAGGTTAAGTCGTGATAGTTTGGTTAATTTTTGCTACCCGCGACCCGCACGAAGGGCGGGTCTTAGGCTAGTTGTAACTTTTTTATTATTAATTTCTCCAAAAAATGGTTCTGATTTTCGTAATCCGCATGCAAAACTACGTCTGTGTAGAAATTTAAAATAAAATCGAACCATGTGTGTCAAACGGAAAAGATCCTAAACAAACAATGTTATAATTAATAATAGATCAACTGTACGCCCTTGATAATAATTGGTTAGGTTAAGTCGTAATATTTTCGTTAGTTTTAATGAAAATATTCTGTCATAATTGGTGGGGGGGGGGAGATAACCTACAAGTACCCGAAAATTTATTTCCTGTGGAAAACCTTTTAACACATGATATTCTTTTTAATGTTACAAAGACTAAGGTTATGTAATTCCATCCCAAATGCTCTATTCAGCCAGCTGATATTAGTTTCAAAATGTCAAAATGAAAGGTGAATCAATAGAGGAAGTACAAAAATTTAAATATTTTTCATCAAATACAGTAATGATGACTCAGATATAAAAACACAATATCGAAGCCTTTGTGCTAAAGCGAATATGACTAAGGAACTTCCGGTTCTGTACAAGTGAAGCTAAAGACATTCTCTTTCGTACTTTCTGCAGTAATATATACGGACAGCAACTCTGGGTGAATTATAAAAAAGGTTCTGGCAGAACCCTAAATTTGCTATGCAACAAATCTTTTAGACTCCTACAGAAATTACTCCCGAGATGCTCAGCTTTGTAAATGTTTTCTACCCACAATGTCCCGAGCTTCCCGGAGGTAACAAGACGTCCTCAATAAAGTCTAATGCGGAGAATTAAAAAATCAACCAACCCGATTACCCGAGCTATTCACCAGTCCTGCCGTATGTCTTTTACGCCATTTCTCAACCGGGTGAATAAGATCAGAATCAGGGTGAATGAGAATGGTGGGGTGAATGGCAAGGTGAAACCTCTATCACTCCTTACTATGATGCAATCGCGGACCAAATTCAAGAGCAGAAAAGTCATTAGTTGTATAGTTGTAATTGTAAAAGAAGAATGTACACTTTATTTTGTAGAGGCAATTGTTGAATATTAGATATCAAAGTATTGAATACTTTCTTCTTCCACGGTAAATACCTAATTTTCACCTTTTAGTGTGATAACTAAAAATAAACCATAATATGAACAACAGATAGTGAACGCATTGAATATGTTCTTCTTTCACAGTAAAAAATTTTCATCTTGTAATCTGTAGTGTGATAACTAAAAATAAACCCTAATAATGAGCACTGAAAATTAAAAAGATTACTTTTCCCATTGTATTCGAAGTGGAGTGACTGAGTGTTTGAAAAAAAAATGTTTAGGGTGAATGATGTCGGAAAAGGTTGAGAAGCACTTCTAAACTATGGAATTCATGGTATGAAAGCGTTTGTCTGTGGCTCCACTTAACTTCGACATTACTCTACTATTCCTCATTAACTGTATTTCTATTCTTAGTATTTGAATTATTGTCATTGTATTCTATTGTCAGTTTGTATTATTAATATTTATCATATGGACTATGGTCTGACAATAAACTTTTTCATTTTCATTTTATACCTTACCTACCTACCTACCAACTGACAAAGCAGTCATTTTGACTTCAAGTGTGTAGACTGTAGATGCCTATTTTCACATATATTAATCGTTTACTTCATATATAAACTATTCAATATATATTTGTGGAGAAACTGAACAAAAAGAGTGTTAGATATATTACGTGAAATATATCAAGTGCTGCTTTTATTCATGCTTTTCATATTCATTTTTTAAATTGGCGCGTATTAGAGAACGAATAGTATATTTCGTCGTATATACGAGTAATGAAGTTAAGGTTCTTGGCATGAAGTTAGATGAAAAATTAAATTTCAAAAGCCACACACAACATATCAAATAAAAAATATTTAGATTTCTCTACATAATTTTTAACTAAAAAAAAAAAAAAATTCCCCAAAATGCCCTCCTCACATTGTATTACTCATTTATCCATCCACACTTGCAATATGGAATCACAGCATGGGGTGGTACAAAGAATTATATACTCTATCCGCTAAAAGTAATCCATAAAAAATGTTTACAACGCTCTCAGACAATAATAACAGACGCTCTCTTATATCTCCAATGTTTAGAAACTTAAATATTCTAAAACTAAATGACTCGTATAAACTTACTGTCGGTATCAGTATGTACAAAGTTACTAATAACAGAAACTATACTTCGCCCATTCACAGGGCGATTAACCCCCAATCAGATCATAATACATCATCATAATACATTATCAGATCATAATCATAATACAAGGCTTCCCACTGATTTCATACATAAACCAAATTATTCCATGCAAATTGCAGGAAATACTCTCTCCTACAAAGGCGCAGATATTTGGAACGCTATACCCATAAACATCAGACAAGCACCATCACTAATATCTTTTCACAACTCACTAAAGAAACACTTTATAAACTCTTACGAATATATATATATATATATATATATATATATATATATATAATATATTGCAATTTGTAAATATTATGATAATAAAAACCCACTCTAATAGACAGAGTTTATTTCCACAACAGTTTCGATGCCCACTGGCATCCTCTTCGGGTGGATACAGAAAAACGAATTCGTTTTTCTGTATCCACCCGAAGAGGATGCCAGTGGGCATCGAAACTGTTGTGGAAATAAACTCTGTCTATTAGAGTGGGTTTTTATTATCATATTTTGACCTTCACGTAGAAAAGTGAAGTTTTTTGCACTTGTAAATATTACTAAACAATGAAAATTACCTATTATATATGCAAAATTCACAATCTTAAATGGGTGCAATCATAAACCATATAAATTAGGTGTTAAAAGTTTCCAATATACAGGGTGTACATAAAGTCAGGATCTATTTTTGTGAAGCACTTGCAAATTATATGGAATTCAATCATAAAATGATAAAGTGGTAACATTTATTAAATAATTAAGAGTAGGATCCGACGTGACGCCCATCAGTATCTCTGCACAGCTCAATCGTTCCGCAGCATTTCTAAACACATTCTGGAGCATTTGCGGGGTTATGTTATCTGCAGCAGTTCGTATACGTGTACGTAAGTTTTCAAGACTCGTAATCTTCGTCTGATAGACGTGCGACTCGATAAAGCCCCATGCAAAGAAATCTAAAGGGGTTAAATCTGGTCATCTCGCAACACAAGGTCTGTTGCTTCCGCGTCCGATCCAGCGATTTGGAAAACGTCCATTTAGATAATCCTGAACAATTTTGGCATAGTGACAAGGAGCACCATCATGTTGATAGACGACGGTACTAACAATCCTATCCCCGTCGTCTATCAACATGATGGTGCTCCTTGTCACTGTGCCAAATTGTTCAGGATTATCTAAATGGACGTTTTCCAAATCGCTGGATCGGACGCGGAAGCAACAGACCTTGTTCGCGAGATGACCAGATTTAACCCCTTTAGATTTCTTTGCATGGGCTTTATCGAGTCGCACGTCTATCAGACGAAGATTACGAGTCTTGAAAACTTAGGTACTCTACCCATATGAATACTACAATACTAACCAAACCTTAAAAATCTATGTAACCAATATTGTTTGGCCAAACACAATAAAAAACTTCGTACATCTAACTACCTCTGGCGAGGCTCTAACTCTTGCAGAGGGCGCTCTGCAGACCATCATTATTATTTTCAAAATCATTGGTATTATAAACCTAAACAGGATGTAGACCGGATGTTCTATAAGCAAGAGATGTATGACGATTGCATGACGTCAGTTTCTATTCCTGTCAAAAGCGTGCGCGATTTTTTTCCCTAGGTAATACTAGAAAAAATCGCGCAAATACAGGGTAATCCAAAAATGGCAAATAATACAGGGTGAACCAAAAGATTTTTTTTTTTTTTTTTTTTATTGTTTCATACCATACAGCTTAACATAAAATACAATTCGATTAACATATGTAATGCATACTCATTTTTTTGAGATCCGTCAGGTGTATATTTACCAACATAAATATGACCTAATGGTTTAGCTAAATCATTGGTTGATATCTTAATTAAAGTATTAGGGAATTGGGCAGTTACTTGTTTACCTAAATCACACACCGGCTTCAGTCTACGATACATTCTAAACTCCTTAAAAGGTGAGAACCACTTTGTTCTGGGATGATTCATTACTTGCTCTGCACTATGTGAGGAATCTATATTAGGTTCAAACAAAACACAATGGGGAACAATTACATATGGAGATGGAGATATCCCTACATTAGGTCCCTCTAACCTTTCCCTAACATCTTTCTTACGACTTAATGAATCTTCATAATTAATAACATATCCAGACATATTCATTCCGGGAATACTATGAAAAGATACACCCGTTACTTGATATAATTAAATTTTAAAATAGTTGATTTAGCATCCTTAGTTAAAAGATCCAAACTCAATGTATAATATCCATCTGCATTAACATCAAAAGTATTTTTAGACAATAAACAAATTTCATTGAAGCTGTAAATATCTTCTCCTTTGACCGCCATCTAACTTTCCTTCGAGGAACATACTTCTTTTTCGAGGAACAAACTTCCTTCTTCTATACATCTTGACAAGTAAATAATACACGTCACTCCGATGCAATTCCAATGAAGAGAATGAAGTCTAAACAATTTATGGATCTATTTATAGATTCTTATTACGTCATGTTATGACACGAATCCTATCCCCTTAGAATCAACATGATGGTGCTCCTTGTCACTATGCCAAAATTGTTCAGGATTATCTAAATGGACGTTTTCCAAATCGCTGGATCGGACGCGGAAGCAACAGACCTTGTGTCGCGAGATGACCAGATTTAACCCCTTTAGATTTCTTTGCATGGGGCTTTATCGAGTCGCACGTCTATCAGACGAAGATTACGAGTCTTGAAAACTTACGTACACGTATACGAACTGCTGCAGATAACATAACTCCGCAAATGCTCCAGAATGTGTTTAGAAATGCTGCGGAACGATTTGAGCTGTGCAGGGATACTGATGGGCGTCACGTCGAATCCTACTCTTAATTATTTAATAAATGTTACCACTTTATCATTTTATGATTGAATTCCATATAATTTTCAAGTGCTTCACAAAAATAGATCCTGACTTTATGTACACCCTGTATTACGCCATAATTATAATATGCCTCATTCATCTGTATCTTTGTAACCTTAAGATTGTATCATGATTTGTATTGTTCACCATCTTTCTTTTCCATTATTTCTATTATTATTTCTATTCATTTCCTTATTATTTCAAAGATTATTTCAATTTTCATTTATAATGAGAGTTAACTAAATGTAACATTATTTTATTTTCCACAAATTCTATTTATATTTGACATTTTCGTATGTAAAAATAGAAATGAATCTCAAAGACAGCGTAAAAAGCTGTCATGCTTCCCAACCGAATATTCAGATAAGAGTACTGTAATTAAATTTAAAAATTAAACGTTAATTCAAACATTGTGTAAACCAGTGTGGATGTACTGTATAACTTATAGAATATGTTCTTTCTGAATAAAGATTATTATTATTATTATTATTATTATTATTATTATTATTATTATTAAAAAACTGAAAACGTGGAATGCGAAAGAAATTAAGATGCATAAGTGTATAATAAATGTAGTTGAAACAAAAAAAATTAGATAAAAGTCACAAAAACTTAATTAGTGAGCCAGCTGATCCTTATAATAGCTATGTGAGTCGATACACTCCGATTTCGGTGCATGATACTGCAAATTTCGTGTTTGTAAAATTATTCTGAGAGTAACAATGAGATAGCAAAATGTAAAGTACTGATAATATGACAGGGCGTTTCATATAAGCGAATCTACTGTATATTTTTCAGTTACTGTAGTTTTAGATATTATTATATGTTCAGCAGACTCGATTCCTTAACAGTCTAAAATGTGTATAGATGGAAAGAAATTTGTGCTTTTATTGATATCTGTGTCCCTATGTAGTGGTTTTAGTGTTTTAATTGCAACGCCAACAAACATTAAAAGCTTACATGGACTTTTCACTCATATTGCTCTCGCACTGGCTGATGCAGGACACAATGTGACTTTCATTACTCCATATGCTTTAAACAAAGAACATCCAAACATAGAAATGTTAATAACTCCGCAAATTTTGCCTATCACAGATTCTATAGGAATATTTAACATGAGATCATCGAAAAATTTTCCGCCTTTATGCTGGAAAATGGTCCCAAACTTCTTCACGCATTCTGGTCTGACAAAAGGGTAATGGCTTTATGGAAAAGAAGTAAAGGCTTTGACTTGTTCATAACGTCGTCCTACTTCTCCGAATTAACTTTTCCATTCCTATTTGATTCCAATGCAATATTTGTCCAAGTCTGCACTCCAGGTGTTGAAAGTGTTTCGCTGTCCTATGAAGGAAATTGGTTAACGCCGTCCGTTTTTCCCTCACTCATGCTGAATTACGATGAATATATGAGTTTCTGGGAGAGAGTAATTAATTTACCTGCATCTTTTTTTTACTATTTTCTGCAAAAATCATTAAAGTCTGTCTACTATGAAGCAATGAAGGATTATTTCCAAGATTTTAATAATATAGAAAGGTTCGTTGTAATTTTGTTAAGAAAGACGGGTAATCAGTATGTTGTATTGTTGGGAATGAAAAAATTTCAAAGGTTTGTGAAGGAATTTAAAAATCTGGTGTTCACTGACAAAAGAGGTACGAGCACATTGGAAGCTGAGAATAGAGTTAACCTATTCGACATTATAATGATGTACGGCGTACATCTTATTTTGGGCAGACTATAATTTAGTTGCGTTATAGCGAAAGAGTTAAGTAGGGTATGACATTATGTTATCAGTGCAATAATAGCTCGGGTATCAAGAAAGTGTTTGAGTGTAGATGCAGCAAAATGTTTACACGAAAGTATGCTCTAATCTGCAAATATTACATTACTTCATTACTTTAAAAAATGTGTGTATCCATTCTATTTCCTCTTTGGGATTTGAAGGATTTTAGTAAAACTTAGTTTTCAATCATCATAAAGGAAAAAAAGTCAGTTAAGGAGAACGGAATGATGTCACAACCAATCAGATTATCATAAATTTAATAAACTAACTCTTAAGACGAAGAATAATTAATTCGAGATAAAGACATAACATCAAGGGTCGTCAATTAATTTTTTCTGTGTTCCGCAGAGGTGCTTTGGGCTACAGCGTTTCCACCAAATCTTAACTTTATGAGTCAAAATGTGTTCGTTTTATGTCGTTTCGTTTGGACGAAATCAAATAGATATCCGTTAATTTTAGTTGATTAGTTAAATTCGCAGGGCTGACATTATTTTACCGAAATTACTTTAAAATCACTACTTTTCAGCTCACGAATGGAAACTAAATTTAAACTTTACAAAAAGAATAGGAAAAGATTGATTCTGATTATTTGGAAATAATCATTGAACGATGATTGTTTTTTATCGATAACACTGGTATGCATCAATTTTGCTGTCAAGGGTTTTGTAAGTGATTCTTATAGAGTTTTTCCTGCTGATTTCGAATCTGCAATCCGTTTTTATCAATCAGCTCAGTTTATCGGCTATGGCCTCATAAGTAAAATAGAATTTTTCGTGATTTTGTCAAAGCGGAATTGGAACAGTAACATCTATCATCACTTGTTTCACTTGTATAATATTTTTTACTTTTCAGGCATATAGATAAAATATTTCATAATGAATAGAGCGTGTAAAAATGATCCCAATAGATTCTGCTACATATGTGGGACGGTTACCATGCCAAATAACCAGTCCCAAATCACTAAATTTGTGAAGACAATGTATAGAGCATACTTTGGAATTAAGCTAGGGGACCAGGACAAAAATTTCGCCCCTCATATGTGCTGCAAGACGTGCATTGAAAATTTGAGAAGATGGAGCAAAGGCAGAGCGAAATCTTTGCCTTTTGGAATTCCCATGATTTGGAGAGAAGGAAAGGATCACGTGACAGATTGCTATTTCTGCATGACAAACCTCCAAGGTGGGCTTATAAATTTATTTTTCTTAAATGTTTTGAAATCCTCGTATGAAACTTGACATAATATTCACCATAATGTAATATTCACCATATGTAGCATAATATTCACCATAATGGTAATCATACATTTACATATACATATTGTTATAGAAAATACATTTACACATACATATTGTTATACAAGTTACATTTACATATACAATGATTGTATATTTTCTTTCTTTTTCATTCATATTGTCCCCGAAGGGACAATATGAATGAAAAAGAAAGAAAATATACAGACTCCATCGACCTATTTCATATCTTACAGACCGCAGCCTTTCTCACGACCGCCACTGTCTGAATGCTTCTTCTATTTCATATGCAAGTTTTATATCCATGTTTCTGTGTTTCTATTTTCAGGAGTTAACAAGAAGAATAAACACATTGTTGTATACCCTGACCTTCCTTCTGCTATGAGACCTGTACCCCTGTCCCTGAATTCCATACCCGACCCACCTCAAACCCTGGACTTCGATGATTCTGATGATGAATCATGACCATGCCAATGACCAGTCCCAGTCGTATATACCTCAAAATACCGCTCAAATGAGCCGAGGCCTCTCAACCAGGCCAACTTAATGATCTTACCAGGGATTTAGGACTTCCAAATTAGCTGCCGAGATCTTGGGCTCACGACTTCGAGAGGACAACTTGCTGGCTCCGGGAACAACATTCTCCTGGTATAGGAAACGAGAGGAAGAATTCCGCAAGTTTTTTGCAGTGCACGAAAATAACCTCTTCCTTAGTGTACTGCTGCAATGTTGAGGGCTAATCGAATCCTTGGGCCTGCCATATAACGCATCAGAATGGAGGCTATATTATACTCGTCTAAAAAAGTTTGAAAGCAGTACTTCTCAACAGTGGGAATAGGGTTGCATCAGTCCCTGTAGCACATTCCGTACAACTTACTGAGAGCTACGATAACATGAAAATTTTACTGGATGCTCTCGTATACGACCAACTAACTGGAGGATCTGTGGAGATTTGAAGGTAATACTATATCATAAGTAACTATTGCTATTGACTATGTTGTTTTTCCAAAGGTTATTTGAGAGCGTATCACTTAACTTCCCCACAGAAGTGATACAGTCCAATGCATAGATTTTTTTATCTGATAGAACAAATTCTCTAAATTCTTTAAATATTTTCATTTTTTTTCAGATTGTGGCATTTGTATTGGGAATACAAGGGGGATACACGAAATACCCATGTTTCCTCTGCAAATGGGATAGCCGAGCGAATGAGAAGCACTATGCACAGCATGAATGGGCATCCAGAGAGAATTTTGAACCTGGTCGCATAATGTCGTTTCAGTGCCTCTTGTACCACCAACAAAAATTTTGCTCCCACCACTTCATATTAAGCTGGACTTGATGAAAAATTTCATCAAATCAATGAATAAGGAGGGTTCAGCATTCCGATATCTCGAGAGTAAATTTCCTCATATATCTGATGCTAAACTAAATGCTGGGGTTTTTGATGGTCCTCAAATTCGAACTTTGATCAAGGATACTCAGTTCGAAAACGCAATGACTCCAACTGAGAAGAATGCCTGGCAGGCATTCAAATCAGTTGTCACTGATTTTCTTGGCAAGCGTAGAAGTCCAGAATACGAGTCCGTTGTCGAAAACTTGATGGAACTTTCAAGCTCATGGGTCGCGCATGTCCATAAAAATGCACTTTTTGTGGTCCCACTTGGACTATTTTCCTGAAAATTGCGGGAATTATAGTGAGGAACAGGGTGAACGATTTCACCAAGATATCAAAATAATGGAAGAGAGGTACCAGGGAAACTGGGATATCAATATGCTGGCGGACTATTGCTGGTGTTTGAAGCGAGACGTGCCCGAAGAAAACACAGACGGAAAGCAAAAAAAACTTCATTCCTTCCTGAATAAACTTTTTTCCATATTCATTGTATGAATAAAAGTATTTATTCACACAATGTTTTCATTTTTCACGAGTGTTCTTATAATATTACTCGTATCTACAGTGTTTAAGCTAAAAAAATCAATAAATTTGGGGATAAAATTGGACTTATAATAAATGGCCAATAGAGAAAAAACCTGACCTGATTGAGGAAAACCAATGTCATTTTCGAATTCAGCATGGTCGAATTATATAATATGAGTTGAAAAACCCTCACAGCAGACAAAAAATTTCATATGCATACCAGTGTAATGCGACTAAAATCTGTCAGAGGGAGATCGTTAGTTAGTTATTTCCGCACGAAGAAAACTCTACAATTATGTGAAACAAAATTTTAAATATTGATATCAGTTAACTAAATTCCCCCTCATTATAATAATAATAATAATAATAATAATAATAATATATTAATAATGATAAAAATTACATGGTACTTGCTGGTACAAATTCCATATCACACAATTTAATACCTGTCATGAGAATTTTTATTTACAAATCTAAAGTCTGCAAATGTTCATGTTTAGAAAATTGATCTTGAATTGTTAATTAATCCTTTGCGTAATAACTTCAACAATTTCCTCACAATAAGTGTATAATAATCATTTATAGTAAGACAACATCTGAATTCACCATTTGAAAATGCTATATATGACCGAATACACTGTCTGTACTGTAAAATGCTGGTGTAGTGGTTAGCATCGCTGACCATAAATCCACCGGCACGGGGTTCGATTCCCGGCGAAAGCAGATGGCCAGAGTATCCAGTCAGTCACCTTTTGCATAAAAAATAGGTTGGTTGATAAATGGGTACTCTGGGTGGCCTGGTGGTTGAGACACTGTGTTGCTGATCGGGAGGTGGTGAGATTCAATCCAGGCAAGGACTTTGTAATTTCTGATCACTCGTGTTGGGTCGTGCTTCAGATTCCACGTTAAGCTGTAGGTCCAAGGTGGAGCAACAGGCTTGACCTTCGTCAGAATGAACAATTCGGGAGGAAGCAAAAACCAGGTTAACTAAGGTACGTTCATCGTTTCATCCTTCAATTTGAGCAGAGAGTGCATCTACTGATTAATACACACATATATATATATATACACACACACAGTATATATATATATATATATATATATATGATACACAGACCGTGCATGGAACAAGGAACTCTTCTGGGATAATTAAATCCACTATAGTCCGAATAAGTAATGGTAAATGACAAATACCATAGTTCTTCTTTTTCATGATGTTAGCCCGACGTGGGCAACGGGATTTAATTATCCCAGAAGAGTTCCTTGTTTCATGCACGGTCTGTGTGTATCATAAAAAACCTCAAGGACCATTCTGAGTTCATTCCCATATATATATATATATATATATATATATATATGTTAAACACAGACCGTGCATGGAACAAGGAACTCTTCTGAGAAATTAAATCCACTATAATCCGAATAAGTAATGGTAAATGACAAACACTATAGTTTTTCTTTTTCATGATATTAGCCCGACGTGGGCAACGGGTCACTCGCAAAGAGGTCCCCAAAAATATAGCTTCCTCACCAGCTATCTGCAAAACAGATAGGATTCAGCTTTGGACAGGATCTAGGGTTTAAAGCTTACACCTAGCCCCGCTACATTTAGAACCTCAATATAAGCAAAAGACTCGTTGCATTCACGTCGGATTGAATACATCAAAGAAAAAGGGGTAACTATTGTATGTTTAGCCAAAAAAACAAAACTTAAACCTCAACCAGGACATTGAGCGTCCACTTTTTAAGGCATATAACACGTCCGTTTAATATACACAAACTCAGAATGGTCCCTTGAGAAACTTATATGTTAAACACAGACCGTGCATGGAACAAGGAACTCTTCTGGGAAATTAAATCCACTATAGTTCGAATAAGTAATGGTAAATGACAAACACTATAGTTTTTTCTTTTTCATGATGTTAGCCCGACGTGGGCAACGGGTCACTCGAAATGACCAAGGTGGAATTTCAACCATTTCGCGTAATGGCTGAAGATTTTAGTCATTTCGCGAAATGACCAAGTGAAACAGCCATTTCGCGAAATGACTAAAAGTTTCAGCCATTACGCGAAATGGCTGGTTACACACTTTGACTGATATATATATATATATATATATATTATACAAGCATCATAACTTTATATTAGTTTTCGATTACTGTAGTAATATACTGACTTTTTGAAATTTGACTTATCAGGATAGGCGGCGCATGCCTCGCTTACCGTGACTGCACGCCAGTGATATATATATATACATATATATATATATATATATATATATATATATATATATATATATATATATATATATATAATACAGTACATATATATTTTTTTCAAATAAAACCCCAGGTAATCGTCGTAATGACTCGCTAATAATATATATCTCTCTCTCTCTCTCTCTCTCTCTCTCTCTCTCTCTCTCTCTCTCTCATGCAGTTATTACGACCGTGTTGCTCTTACCCTAATCAACGGACACTTCGTTCTGGATAGCCCAGTGCCTCTTCTACCGAGCCAGATTGAAATTGGAACCATAAACGCCAAGAAACCAAAACCACTTGATAAGGTGATTTGCACGTATTCACATGTTGTTTGCTGTTAAGGATGACGATGATGTCAGAATGTCAGGATGTCAAGATGTTACTGTTGTTCAAAACAACATGCAGTTAGACAGTGTCGTACTTTTTCTTTCTTTGTATGTAAGATATGGATATATAGTATAGAATGAGAAATGAAGTATTGTATATTTGGAATTCGGGTAATATTCATACTAAGTATGCTAAAATGAATGAAAAGACCTTACAATATTTATGTGTATAGAGTGGTAAAATAATTAGTAGCCTTTCGCGAAGGAATTTAAATGAGAGCTTACAAGAATTACAATGGTAAAATGTTAAAATTGGCAGTAATCACTACGAATACACACACATACTCATCAGAGTAACTAACAAATATACAAATAGATTCAGAATGCACAGACGGATAAAGAACTTATACCAAACAGACAGTAAGACGGATAAATATACCGATATACAAAAAGCTAAACAGAAAAATCAGAAACCGTCACACAGTTCTAGAAACAGGAGGGCATACATACAATGAACAGAGTTACAAGGAGTTACAAGGAAAGATAAGAGGAAGCCTCAAAGACCTTCCGGTCCACTCTGAGAGGTTCCTGTTATGAAACAAGTTTATTTTTCTTTCAACTATTCTTACTGTAGTAGAAAACGGGATAGAAAAGTATAAAGCTCTCTCCCCACCCTCCCATCCGCTCCCATCCTGCGCAGACAGAGGTCCTAAGTGTCTTTAGTTCCAGTTTAAACCCATTATTTGTTGTCGGATTGGCATTAAGTGAGAATAAATTTCTGTAATCTACCCTGTCTATTCCATTGAGCATCTTGAAGACTTGAATAAGCTGACTGCGCAACCTCCTCCTCGTCTCTAAGGTAAACAGATTTAGGCGCGCTAATCTCCGTTGGTAGTTTTGCATTCTCATTGAAGGGCTTAGTTTTGTAGCCCTTGCTTGTACCCTTTCTAATCTTTCTATATCCTTCCTGAGGGACGGAGACCAAAACTGCGCACAGCATTCCAGTTGAGGTCTGACTAGTGAATTTTAAAGAGACGTTACAGTCTCCTTGTTACGAAACTGGAACTGTCTTTTAATATAACCTAATATTTTTGAGGCACTCTTTTCGACTTCTGCAAGTGCTTCGGCGGTTTCAGATCATTGCTGATATAGACTCCTAAGTCTTTCTCTAGATCGGTCTCAGTCAAGTTTCTTTCAAAGAGAGAGTAATCGGTCTTCGGGTTTTTATAACCTATGTGCATTACCTTACATTTGTCCAGTTGAATGGGATCTGCCAAGTAGCAGACCATTCGCCCAACCTGTCAAGTTCATTCTGAAGCGTTCTTACACCCTCCTCAGTACCTACACTACTTCCTAATTTCGTATCGTCTTCAAATTTGGAGATTGTACTTAGAAGCCCGACGTCTATATCATTAATATAGATGATAAAAAGTAAAGGACCCAGAACGGAACCCTGTGGGACAACACTGGTGACGGGCGCCCACTTCGAAGCCACTCCATTTATTACCACTCTCTGTTTTCTATCTTTTAACCAATCCTCAATCCAGTTGGAAACGAGCCCGGTGATTCCTAGTCCTCTGATTTTAGCCATCAATCTCGCGAGAGGGACTTTGTCAAAGGCTTTTTGAAAGTCGAGATGCACTATATCTATTGCCCTACTTGCATCGTATAGTGTATGCATATTATGGAAAAACTCTAACAGGTTTGTCAGACAGGATCTATGTCCCCTAATTCCATGTTGAGAATAAAAAATTAGATTGTTCGATGAAGGTGATACACAATACGTTTTGTAATGATAGATTCCAACAGTTTGCCGACAATTGATGTTAAACTGATCGGGCGGTAATTACAAGGATTTTCCCTATCACCCTTTTTAAAGATTGGTGTTACATTTGCTAACTTCCAGTCGGTTGGAACTTTCCCCAACTCGATTGATTGTTTGAATATAGTTACTAAGTTGTCAACAACATTGTGGATAACCTCTTTTAATACCCTTGGAAGAAATAAGTTGGGACCAGGTAATTTGTATTTATTCATCTTGTCAATAAATTGCTGTACCTCATTTCTCATAAAACTTATGGTCTCTACGGGATGGTCACCGTCATATGTAATCCGAGGACTTGGCACTTCAATCGAGTCTTCCTCCGTGAAGACTGTAACGAAGAGCTCGTTTAACATATTAGCTATGAATCCAGGACTCGGTGACAGCAACGATATCCTGGTATTCTGATGCTAAGAGTGCCCGTAGTTCGCAAAACTTACTCCTAATCGACCTACCATTAAAAAGCACTGCACGGAGGGAGCCTTCCCTATTCTGACCGCCCCCTAGCACGACCCGTTTCCCGAACAGCCAGGGCTGTCGGGAGTTGAAAAGCCTCACCTCACCAACGAGGGGGCAACTTCCGCAGGAGCCTGAGCCCCCTCCAACGGGGAAAGAGGGTCACCCACTTGTACATGGACTCACCCTTCAGTTGAAGTTACGTCCGCCAGCGGCTCAAGATCATCTCTCCCCGGTGGGGGGCCGTCATCAATCCACGGGCTTGACCTCACCATACGGTATAGGTGCCGGTCAAGCAGGGCGCCTAGCACACCTTTACCGTTGGCAATGAGGTGGACACCATCCCTCTGATAAAGGTCCCACCTACCCGAAAACGCGCCGAACGGGTTAACAAACCTCACGACCATTGGAACGCACAAGTCTTGCACCCTTTCGTTGATGCCAATGACCTTACTGAGCGCGTGGTCACTGGCATTCATCCGCGGTAAAATACCGATCAACATTCCCCTGTCTGTCTTAAGTTTCAGATCATCCGCAAGAGACATTATCTCGGTGATGATCCCTTCCGTCGAACCTACCCTACCGCCTTTGAGGAACAGGTCGTTTCCACCAGCGTGGCCAACGATCGCGGTCCTCCGACTAGCCACACGCAGCTTCTCTAGCTCCTTCCTTAAGTGCGCCGTTCCCCGCCCGGGTAAGCACCTTACCTTCCTCCTGTCTCGGTTTGCAGAAGCAAAGTACTTCTCCTGGGTCCTGATCTGTGAGTCCCCATTCAAAACGGTGTCTTCCTCCTTCGCGCACAAGAGACTAAAGCGGTTGGAGGTTCTGACAGCGGCAACCGGGGTCTCAGGCTTCGGCTTCGCAGCCTTCTTGCCCAATACCTTTCGATACCCGTCGCCAACCGTAGACTCAGCCGCACTTACAGCACCCGACCCACCCCGACCGGCAGCTACATCCTTCGGTTTCATTATCGGCCCCTTCCCACCATTTTTCTTTATCGGCCCCCTCCCACCATTTTTCTTTATCGGCCCCCTTCCAGAGCTGGGCAATAAATACATTGAATGTATTTAAATACTAAATACTAAATACATGGGAGAATTGTATTTAAATACTAAATACTAAATACATTTTACGAATGTATTTAGATACTAAATACAAAATACATCAATTGTATTTAAATACATTTGTAAATACATTAAATACATACAAATTTTAACATATGCATTCACTAATTCATGTTTTGATAAATTTCTACTTTAGGGGACACGGTGAATTTCGAAATAAATACACCACTCGATAGATCAGACGATTTTAAAAGCTTTTTCATCAATGAATTTTCCATCGCAAATTGGATTGATTGCAACGAGTTAGTTACACAGGCCCACTTAAGGCAGAGCCGTTTTGTACGATTATTCGGTCAATTTCAAGATATTTTTGATGTCTAAAAAAACACTTACCTTCAGATGAGTGTACAGATTCGTTGTAGCATTGCTTGCAGCAGAGACTTCGTGTTTACACAGCAAGCAGGTGCACTTTACCTTATTACCGTCTTTAGATTTAATTTTAAAGTATTTTCCATCAAACAGAGGGTGCACTAACTTGTTATCTGCAGATATATCACTGTTTGATTCACCGGATTTGCTTGTTGAAGCCATGACACGCACACGATAAAGAAATCAACCGCTTTCGACTAAGAGTGGCACACACTGATTGAACTGACACGTTGAAAACATGAACCATGCTGTACTACACTGTCGACGCGTCGTACTGTGCTAGTACAGAACGTGTATTAAACCAGTAAAAGTATTTACATTTTTATATTTTGAGTATTTAAATACATTGTATTTAAATACTCATTAAAGTATTTAAATACATGAAAAACAATGTATTTATAAATACAGTCTAAATACACAAATGTATTTAAATACGTATTTAAATACAAATGTATTTAAATACTGCCCAGCTCTGCCCCCTTCCCACCCTTCTCTATCGGCCCCTTCTTTGCGCCCTCCCCCTTCCCTCCACCTTGCGCTGCGGTTCGAGCATTCCACGTTGGTCGCTGCCGATTCCTGACACTGATTTTGCACCCAGGTCCCCGGTTGCACCTCTACCCTTTCTTCGCGATCCCGAGCTCTGTCCAGTCCGCCGCTGGACCGCCTTTCCAGGGCGGCTATCTTATCAATAAGCTCCGGGGTGGAGGGCACAGCCGCGTCAGCGACCGCAGCGCCTCCAACAGCCGATCTGGACGACTCGAGCGGCCGGACCCTCTCCTCTAGCTTCTCGTAAAACTGCATGAGTTCGCAAAAGCGGCACATGCTGGAGTGGTTGATCTTTTCGAAGGAAGCTTCTTTGAAGTTCGTCACCCACTGATTTATTCCACACCTCGCGCATTCAGCCTTCAGTTTTTGCGGTCCAGTCATTGTAACTTATTTTTTTCGAACTCTGAATACACTGAATAAGATAAAGTGTTCTAGCAATGAAACGCATCAAAAACGTTCTGACCAGTATATAAAAAAGGAGGGGGAGGGGGTGAATTCTTCTCGCGCAAGCCGCATCCGATTATTTGCAAGTGACGTTCATCCCATCCAGAAGACTACACCTCTCGCTGCTGCCGCACCGACCAAGGGTCTCCCCAGGGCTGGACAGTCCAAAACGTGTCGCAGCTACCAACTGACAAACACTCGCGACGCAGGCGTCACGGATTTCCCGCCAGGAGCGACAGCGAGATGCAGCTCCTTACTAAGTCTTACTAGTCACTCACAAGCGGCCAGATTCTTAGAATCCAGTGTTCAAGAAATATCCTACCAGACCCAGCAGCTACGCCCGAGACATTCCGCTGGCCTGGCAGCCAGCTGGGCAGTAAAGCTCTCTCACCTAAGAGCAGTACAGCCAAGCACCATCAATTTGTCACCAAAGAACGGTCGCAGGGGGCTGGTTAGGCCATTACGCGTTAGGAATGGGTTTAACGGGGCACTAGCCACACTCCATCGCGCCCCTACGCCTGGGACCCCCCTATCCCAGTTTCTCACGACGTACGAGCGTTAAATGGTGTTATTATAGAGGTTCCAATGCCTCTCTTCCCACGCATGAGGATGCAGCAGGGCCATATAGTAAAGGTAGAAAAAAAGACTTAATACTAAAAGAATTTTTTTTTCCACGCAGAGAAGAGCATCCTTAACCTAAGCTAAAAGGACAGAGTAGGGATGGGATGGGGTCCTAGTAACTCACGGGACAGGATTGTACAACAGACTTCACACGCCCTCCTGAAAGAGAGAGAGAACCTAAAGGAACTGGCAGCCAATTTCTCTAGAATCCTACGACTCGGGACCGGAGGGCTGTTACACCCCAAGTATAAAGTTTACAACACCCAGAAGAAATGAGCATAACCTTTATACTCCCTGCGGAGAGAGAGAGAGAGAGAGAGAGAGAGAGAGAGGAGAGAGAGAGAGAGAGAGAGGATATCAGTAATCACTTTAAGAGAGTCGGTAATCACTGTAAATGTTTGCTTAAATAATACCTTTAATAGATGCACATAACGTGATAACACTGCTATACTTTTAACTGAATGTTCATTTTCTTCTTCATTTACGTTTTACACATTTCAGAATTTAAAGTTTACCACAAAAATATTAGAGGTAGATTGAAAAATACAATTTTCAACAACTAAAGAAATATACATGTACGCAAATAATGAATTGAGTGACCATTACGATTTAATCCTTTAATTTTATATATAGGAACTAGCGGCATTCGTTGAAGGGTCAGGAGATGCGGGAATCATTTACTTCAGTCTGGGAAGCATCGCAAAAAGCGCGGATATTCCACAGAACGCGAAGGTATCTATCTTGATTATGTTTGAGAAGCCAGTGAGAAGGAAAAGTAGAAAATTTAACGTTGATTGCGAGTCGTTGTCAGTCGTTGCAGAGACCATTCAAATTTTTTTAAATCTGTCCTGAAGATGGTACTTTTATTTGAACTAACGACATTTGACAAGTTTTTATTTATTTTTTAAGTAACTTTTAGTCTAGATTTACAGTATTTATTAAAATATTATGCGTCTTTATTATAATAAAATTTTCATATTCTGTTTTCGGTTTAGCATAAATGCTTGAACTTTGTTGTCCGATGTAAGAATTAAATAATGCCAAACTTACTGCACTATCCATTACGGAGAGTTTTCACGAATTTCTATACCTCTCATGGCCATTTTTGTTCCCAAATAAATACTTTGAAGTAAACAAAGCATAAGTGTGGAACTTCATAAATGAATTTTAAAAGACACATTCCAGGATTGCCATTTTTCATTCCATTTTTAATAAAGTTTGCCTAAAACTAAGATTTTTCCCCAAGTTAAACGTCACTAACTGGCACGAAATTTTGTCTTCTTTTATGCAGGAAGGAGGGGCCAAGGGTAAATGCCCGCAAAAGCGCCTCTCTCATAGAAGAAGAAGAGAGCCAAAATCAAGGTCCGAGGTTTTTGAAATGCCTAGACACTCTGCGTTTGAAAGATGGGAGGTCATAGAGAGGAGGAAAGTTGGAGTCAAGAAGATTGTTCCAGAGTTGACCGGTTGAGTAGATGAAAGAGTGAAAATACCGATTAACCCTTGCATTAGATTGTTGGACAGAAAAGGAATGAGAAAGTGTAGAAAGTCTGGTACTGCGTGATCTCCTTAAAGGAGGAGACATGTAGTTAGAGAGTTCAGAAGAGCAATGTTCTTTATGATAGCGATAGTAAAGAAAGAGTGGGGCAACATTGCGGCGAAGGGAGAGAGAGATTGAAGACAACCAGTAAGAGGCGGAGAATTGATGAGACGAAATGCCTTGATTCCATCCAGTCAAGTGCGGCTGTGTGGGTTGAACATGAGAAACATACTCCATACAGGGGCGAACAAGACCCCTGTACAGAGACAGCAACTGAGTTGGGGTGAAGAAACTGCGGAGGCGATATAGCACACCTAACCTCTCAGAAGCTGTTTTAGAAAGAGAGTATATGTGATCTTTTCAGGAAAGATCATGAGAAAAGGAAACGCCAAAAATGTAAAGAGAAGAGGAAGGATTGAGTTGTATGTTGTTGAAGGTAAGGGGATAGTCTTGTGGAAGATTGTGACGAGTAGACAGATGGAGTAACCGAGTTTTTGAGGCATTGAAAGCCACAAGGTTTTCTCTGCCCCAATCAGATGTAGCAGAAAGCTCAGAGGTCAGGTGTCCCATAGCCGTCCCACGCGAATCATGAAGGGACTGCTGTGAGGGACGCTTTGGGAAGCGGGTGGAGAAGTGAAGAGTGGAATCATCGGCATAGGAGTGAATAGAACAGGAAGTGTGAATGAAAAGAACATTAATAAATAAAAGGAAAATAGTGGATGACAGGACAGAACCCTGAGGAACACCATTGTTAATAGCTTTAGGAAAAGAACATTGGCCATCTACAACTGCAGCTATACTGTAGATCAGCCAGAAAGGAAATTAGAGATGAAGGCACAGATAGAAGGATAGAAACCGAAGGAAAGCAGTTTCGAAATTAAAGATTTATGCAAGACCCTATCAAAATCTTTCGATGTGTCTAGCGCAATAGCAAAAGTTTCAGCGAAATCCCGAAAGGAGGATGACCAAGAGTCAGAGAAATATGCAAGAAGATCGCTTCGCCAGTAGAGCGTTCCTTGCGGAATCCATACTGACGATCTGAAAGAAGATTGTGAGAAGAAAGTGTTTAAGAATCTTCCTATTAAGGATAGATTCAGAAACTTTGGAAAGACAAGAAATCAAAGTAATTGGACGATAGTTGGAGGGTTGAGAGCGGTCACCCCTCTTTGAGACAGGCTGAATGAAAGCGAACTTCCAGTATAAAGGAAAAGTTCCAGATGGGAGGCAAAAACGAAAGAGTTTGCCGAGGCAGGGTGTCAGTACAGAAGCACAGTTCTTTGGAACAACAGGAGGAACACCATCAGGACCATGCGCCTTACTAGAGTTGAGCCCAGGCAGAAAAAACATCTTTAGAAGAGATTCAAATTTCAGACATAATAAAGTCAGAGTGGGGAGGGATGGAGGAACAGCACCGGAATCGTCCAGGGTGCCGTCGGAATGGAAAAAAGGAGGGAAAGAAGAGGAAGTAAAGTTGTTGAAGAGGTTCTTAGCTAGATGCCAGAAAGAGCAAAAAGAATTAGAATTGGATAGATTTTCACATTTTTGTCGAATGAAGGAATTTTTGGCGAGTCAAAGAATAGATTTTGCAGATTCCGGGCAGAAATATAAGCTGAGTGATAATCAGGAGTAGATGGCGACGGCACCTTCTCAAAGCCTCCTCTCTGTGTGGATAGCAGTAGAACAAGTAAAGTTAAACCAAGGTTTTTTTTTGCATTAGTAGTAGGAATAGAATATGAAATGTACACCTCCATGCCCGAGAGAATCACCTCTGTGATGCGCTCTACACACTCAGATGGGCCCCGGCCACGGAATCAGTAATCATTCCATGGGAAATCAAAGAAGTGCTGCCTAAGGGCCTCCCAATCAGCGGCGCCGAAGTGCAAAGGCGCCTCCTCTCGGGAGGATCCAAAGGCCGAATTGGAGCGATAGGACAGGAAACAGATATAAGAGCGTGATCAGAGAAGCCCAACGGAGAGAAAAATTTCACAAAGAAGAAGGATGAGAGGTAAGAAATAAATTCATAATGTTGGGCCTATCTCCAAGGCGATCAGGGATACGAGTAGGGTGTTGTACAATCTGCCCTAGGTCATTTAAAATAGAAAAGTTGTAAGCTAGTTCACCAGGGATGTCAGTGAAATGGGAGGAAAGCCAAAGGTGGTGGTGAACATTGAAATCTCCTAAAATGGAGATTTCAGCAAAGGGAGAGAGGAAAAGAATGTATTCCACTTTGGAAGTGAGGTAGTCAAAGAATTTTGGATAGAAAGGTAAAATGCGCAGATGTATTTAGTTTGAGATTGGCATGCAAACCGTAGCCAGAGGGTATAGAATTCGGAAGATTCGAGTTTGGGAATACGAGAACAAATTAGGTCATTGCCTACATATACGCAAGTTCGCAACATCCACCTTTGGAGTGAAATTAAGTATAAAGAAAGTAAGAAGGTACAGAAAATTTGAGAAAAGGCCACGAATGTTGCAGAAGTTTATGAAAAGTGAATCAGACAGAGGTCCAGAACATCTCGAATGGTCAGTAGGAGATCCAGCCCCACTGCCCGGGTCTACGTTCCCGGTATCGGCAGGGTGGGGGTGAGCCAGAAGTGGGGATATTTATGGTCCCCTCCCAAGGGGACTCCGAGGCTGTTGAAGTTGATGCCTTTTTTTTTCAATTTGGAAAGATTATGTAGTGTATAAAATGCGTGTCTGTAGTGAGGAATAGGGAGAGAAGTGTGTTTGAGAGCACGCTGGACTACTCACAGGGTAGATGAGACACGGAAAAAGATCAGCTAAGGAGGACAGTGGCAGGAGAAACGGGAGTTCCAGCATCCCCTATCTTCTGTCTAACGTCCCCCCACCCCGGAGTACCTCCCTGGTCGATTGGTGTCTACAATCTCCTCCTATTTGTGCACTGTTTCTGACACATTTGCTGCAAATTTCTCACTTACCTTCTATATTCATATTATGGAAATTGCAAATATAGCTAAAGAGAACAAAGAAATAATGATATCAATATTTATGGATTTGAGTAAGGCGTTTAATGTAATATACCATAATATTCTACTTAATAAATTATATTGTTACGGCTTTGGAAAAGCAATCAGTGATTGGTTTAAAAGTTATTTGTCCAATAGATATCATTTTGTATCAATAAACAAGTTTTGCTCAACTAAAGCGCTTGTCAAATATGGTGTGCCACAGGGTTCAGTTCTGGATCTACTGTTATTTTTATTATACATAAATGACCTTCCACGTTCATCTGATATACTGAACTTCATAATGTTTGCAGATGATACAACTGTCTCTTTTTCTTGCAAAGATGTTAATACAGCTAAGAATATATTTCATTCAGAATTCATCAGTGTAATGAAATGGTTGCCCACCAATAAACTCTTCCTAAATACAAGTAAAACAAATTTCATGATTTTTACTAATAAAAGAAATGTATATCTTGATGAACTTAATGTTAGTGAAATCGCTATAAAGGAGTGTACTGCAACAAAATTTCTTGGTGTAATGCTAGATAAGAATTTGCAATGGAGTGATCATGTAAATTATATCGCGAAAAAGATTTCAAGGAGCGTTGCTATAATGTTTAAACTTAGAAATGTAGTCCCTAAACAAGTTTTATTGACTCTTTATCATACTCTTGTTCTTCCTTATATAACGTACTGCACCCTTGTTTGGGGAAACTCCGCTAACAACGCATTAAATGGTATCTTTGTCATCCAAAAACGAGCAATAAGGTTATTATCTGATGCTGATTTCCTTGATCACTCTAGTGCATTATTTAAAGAGCTAAACCTACTAAAGCTCAACGATATAACCAAACTGGCACATTTTATTTTTATTTACAAGTGTAAGAACAAAATCATTAATTTACAATGGGTGAATAGATATTTTGTAACTCATCAAGAAATCCACTCGTATCAGACTAGAAATAAATCAAAGCTTGTTATACCTCAATTTAGATTGTCTTCATCTCAAAAACTACCCATTTTCATTGGATTGAAGCTATGGAATGACTTACATGCCAATATAAAAAATATTGTGAATGTAAATTTGTTTAAAACGAAGTTGAAATCCCGATTAATAATGGCATACTAACAAAAATCTAGGATTAATGTCCATTAATATTGTTTACTAATTATTCATTTCTCGTGTGTAATCTAGTATTAAAAACACATTTCTTGGAATTGTTCAGTTCTTATCTCTCATGTATAATATTGGTTTCTTTGTATGGTATTGGTATAATGCCTTCAATGGTGACCTTGTATTTGTCATGTTAGTAGTGATAATTTAAGATTAATACATGTTTTAACTATTAATAATACTTATTTACTTATTTATTTATTTATTATTATTAATTAATAACAACTAGCTGTTTATTTTTAATAAGAGCCCAGTAAAGCCTAAAGCTTAAGGGCCAAATTAAATAAAATAAATAGTCGAGTTTCACAATTATTCATGTCATTGTAAATTGAAAAGAACGTATTTATGTTATTATTAATAAAGGTTATTAAATTCAATTCAATTCAAATATGTATATTTTTGAACCACGATGTATAAAATAAGTTTTATAATCAGAGTTTAATGGAAAGATTTTTTTCGGTTCTAAGAAAGTATTCCTCGAGGCGTTCAGAAGGATCCCTCAAAGAGTCCTCTGGAAGTACGAAGGGAAAGACCTCGTCCTACCTCCCAACGTCATGATCAAAAAGTGGATGCCACAACAAGATATTCTCGGTAAGAAGTTTTTCTTCAGACGTTTCATGGTTGAGGGTTTTTAAATTGTTAATATTTACTGTTTGGATTTTTAAAAACTCTTATTTCTAATGGGTTTCGATACCAATTTGTTAAGGTTATTCTTTTGACTCTATAATTAATAGGTTTAAGAGGTAATTGATGAAGCTATCAATAAGTTTATAAGGGGTCACCGGATGTCGTACCAATAACCAAAGTGAAGGCTACATTCAGCGGCTTTCTGCTTTATTTATAACAACAGATAAGTGTCACAGTGGTTAACAAAATATGTACAGTCCCCTGCAATAGTTGCGCTCCACCCCTGTTTAGCCCTCTCCGAGATGTAGCAGCAACGCAGTCCCTCTTTCTCCCCGACTCTCACTGCTTCCCTCTTCTCCTTCCCATCTCAGGTGTTGTCATAGTAATATTTTTATTTTTTGAAAACCAATGACAGAATAATATATTGTTCACCGTAGTTTTGGTGGTAATGGTAGGATGATTATGTATTTGATTCCTGCATTATTCCTAAATTTAGGGAATAGAGTAGTTAGGTTATTTCACAAACGTGGAATACTTTAAAAACTTTCAATCATAGAATTTTGATGTGGTCATGTTATAGTTAAAGTATATGATAAGTTGTAGTATCGACTTTTCTTCCAGGCAATAATATTTCCGTTTAAAGTCCATGCATCATCAACAAATGATTATCCAGATAAACGTCTCTCCATGGAGAGATAATGATAACCTAGTTCAATTTTTTATTACGAAAAATTAGCATGAATCAAGTAAATTTAGGAATTTTCTTAAGAACATACAAAACAATGTTCAAATTATAAGGACCTGAGAATTGTTCAATTAAATAAATATATATTTACTACATCACAACCATAACATTATTATATACAATTATATACAATTACGCAATACCCGCTCTGACCGGATGCTACCCCTGTCCACCCTCCCCCTCCTCATATCCCCACCTACTCTTTCCTTCTGCTTCTCGCTCTCCCACCACTGCATTGTTGACACATCTCGGAGAGGGCTATAAGGGTTGGGGCGCGACTATTGCAGGGGACTGTGCATATCTTACAGAAAATGCAGCTGATTATAATGCAGTGTTCAAGTTACGAGTGATTGATTTGCTGGAATTAAAGTTCATTACCACAGTGACGAACTTTGACAATAAAAGTCAAGGAATTAACTACACACGAAAATGTTCGGAAATCGCTGAGTTCAGATGGGCCTACAATTTTTGTAGGAACACGAGTACAAACTGCTTATTTATGGCTAGGCAAACAGGAGAGTTGTTGCACCTAGTGGAGTTAGGCGGTTATTGATCTTCTGAGGTTAAACAATCATTGATTTTTTCTGTCCTATTTAGGACACTAAAACCTCCAAAGTTCCATGAAAGTAGTGATGCGTCATAAAAAAATATACATGTCTAATACGCTGTAACATATGAATTGAACAAAATAGAGCTTCCTTTTTTGGGAAACTATATAGTATACACCCGAATGTTTCAGATATAAATTGCTCTGTAGAGGGAAGGACTGTAGTTCAAAGATATAAGAACCAAATCTTCTACATGTTACAGTCTGTTCTGATAAGTATGTAACTTGTAAGTATGATACGTGGATTAGAGCTGACGATGTTTGAACGTGAAAATATAGTGGAACTTCATATCGCAGGTGTGACTGTGCATAAGATTGCAGAAACTTTAAAGTTTCCGAAGTCAATTATGGGAAATATACGAAAATGGAAGACTGTAGAACATAGTAATATGGAACCAAGAACAGGGAGGCAAATATTTATGAGAAATTGTGCGCGGAGAATGTTTAAATGTGTGATGAGGGTAACGACCGTATGTGTAACCTAAATTATCACCTAGGAAGTGAATGAGTGTACAAGTCCTTCAGTAAGTGTCTACTGTACCTATACAGAAGAATTTTATGGAAGGGCAGTTCCTTAAAAGCCATACATCACAGCTCTGAATCAGTGGTGTAGTCCTAAAATGTTAGGAAGGGTAACGCTACAGGCAAAACTTTAATAGAGCGTTTCATAGAACAATTACTGTATAAAAATAGTAAAAGTTAATTTGAAAATAAAAAATATATATTTAGTAAATAAAACTACAAATACAGTACATACTCTAGTTAGTTTTAATTTGAATAACACAAACACACATATAAATACTCGTATCAGTCGTATGTATACGGTATAATGCAGTTTCATAGTGATATAGTAAGTACTACAGTTACATATAGTGGATAAAAGTCCGTAAGTGCTCAGCATTCAGCTATGGCTACTACAGTAAGGAGTGTAACGCTACTTCACTGAAATTTTAGGAAGTATAACGCCGTTATACCGCGTTACCCCTCGACTACACCCCTGCTCTGAATAGAAAATGACGACTACACTGGTACGAAGATTACGAAACTGGAAACTAAAACGGTGGAAACGTGTCCTGTGGAGTGGTGAGTCCTGCTACACACTGATTTTATTCAATGGCAGGGTCTGGGTGGCGACAGTGCAGAGAATGCTTCGATCCTCAGTGTATTGTCCCAATCGTTAAGTTTGGAGATGGCAGTATGATGGTGTGGGCATGTTTCTCATGGTTTAGACTAGGGCCAATAGCGTTTGTGAGCGGTACAATAAGTTTCATGGGGTATTGTGACAGTTTGGACAACTGTACACTGATGGAATTTTATGGTGTAACATCACGGGAGCACGTCTTGTCACGAAGCATGTAAAAAGTCGTATTAATTCTGCTAACTTCTAAAATAGCACATATATTCTGAACAAACATGTATCGCAAGCTGACAAATTGAGTGAAGTTTTATTTGAAGTATCTCAAAGTTGTCTCAATGTCTTACGAATCCCCATGTTAAAAATATACTTCAAATAACCTGCCAGTCTTGTTTAAAATTTATTAAAACTGAAAAACGCCTAGATTAACAATGTAATTCAGTGCTCTTCTGTCAGCCTCACTTCAACTTTATTAATCAGTGTTGATAACAATGATTTTCTTTAGTTCATTATTCCTCTAGCATCAACGGTGCTAGCGTTGGGTCAGTTTACTGTCAATCCAGTCAATGCTGCTGTACCTGGGTACTTATCCATATTTTAAAATAAAAATCTTTTGGTAGTTTCTCATGAACGCTTTGCAGCTAAATACACATACTTGCTGCAAAAGGATTGTACCATATATCATACACTAGAAACAATCACTTATTTAGTAGGAGAGACAAAAGAGGCTAAAACTTCCTTGGGCACGTACAGGCCTTGATATTGAACTTTTAAAACACGTAGTGTTGGGGTATCTTAATCGTTAACTGCAAAAACGAAGACATTCCCGTGCGTGTGGCAACTGTTACTACATAGAGAAAACTAGGGTAACAACTTTCGAAAAAGCTTTTCTTATAAGACATGGCATAATGAAAAAATTCATTGCTTCTATTGCTTTCGTTGGAAAGACTGATGGATTTTTTTGGTCTCTTCTGTTTGCATCTAAGCGTGCTCATTTATTCTAGAAAATACTTGTATATCTTTCTCCGCTATATTTTGGTTGTCAAAGATTTACCCCCCTTAAATAGTGATTCCACTATCAAATGTCTGAGTTAATGTTTTTTTACCCCTCTCTTCTCATTTAGGACACCCAAAAACTAGAGTTTTCATATCACACTGCGGAAACCTTGGATCTCAGGAAGCAAAGTATCACGGAGTACCGGTCTTGGGACTGCCCATAGCTTTTGACCAACCAAGAAATGCTGCCAGAATGGAAAGAAAAGGGTACGCTATCGTGCTGCAGTGGGAGGATTTGACGACAGATAAAATAGTGGAAAGTTTGAACACTCTTACTAATGATACTTCGTAAGTGTTTTATATTATTTTTAAGCTGTAAAATTCATCCAAACCTTTTTTATAACTTCTGACAGTCAACACATACCACGTCTAAGAATAAGAGATAGAACAATAATTAATCTTTGAGATCAACAACAATATTTGATATCTTATTTAAAATAAATAGTGCTTTATTTTATTTTATTTGGAAACTGGTGCAAGATTCATATTTTAATTTTGAAAATGGCTTAGATATTTCCCGATTCTTCTAAATGAACTACAAATAAATTGAATTCACCTGTTGTAATACAAACAAGTTATAGTTGAAACAGACTAAGGAATGACCATGAGTAAACTTCCGATACGTTAATAAAATTGCAGTTATTAAATGGTTTTTAGAAATTTAAAAAAATAATATTTTGTAGAGTTTTCCCTAGTCTGTGGAAGTAAAGGAGCAAAATTACTTTTTCGTAGAGGATATTTTACATTTCATTCCAAGTCGCTCTTCTTAACCGTTTTTTGGTTTTACTTTGTAGACCATTACCATTTCTCGGATGTACTCCAAATTGGATAAAAATCAAACTAGGAAAATAGGTAAATGCATGCATTAAACAATGGCATCATTGAAAGACACCTTCCACGGAAAAGTTTATGAACACAAATGTGATAAATGATTGCTATTTACCTCATGTTTTCATATTTAAGAAATTTTATTATTAATTAAAACATAAATATATACTTTTGCTATTTAACCCAGTAAACTCAGTGGGATGCGATGATGGCTTGACTTAAATAACTAGATTCCTCATATTTATGTAATTATCTTTATTTTCAAGTGCAAAATTTTACAAATTAATAACACATTCTGGAAAGCAATTACTGAAAATTATATATAATATTTCATCTCGCGGATCATAAACTATTATATATAAATTGTGTTATCAATTATAATTATAAATTATAGGTTATCATTTAGTATTATAAATTATAATTATAAATTATTATAAATTAAAGTTACCTAATTTTCTTTGTAATTTGTAAATAAATATATTTTTAACTCTTGAGTTGTGCTTCGCCAAGAATTGGGAATTATCTAATATTTACTACTTCCAAACAGGTACAAAAACCGTCTAGAAGTTGTGTCGCGAGTGCTGCATGACCAGAAAGAGACTCCAGCAGAGAGAGCCATCTGGTGGTTGGAGTACGTAGTTCGACACAAAGGCGCCCCACACTTGCAGTACGCGGGAAAACGTCTCTATCTCTTCCAATACATCATGCTCGACGTTATATTATTTTGGCTAATCGTGTTTACCGTTCTTATCTATTGTGTTGCTTACGCTATTAAAGCCATTTGCTGCGGAAATAGGAAAAAAACGGCCATCACAAAGAAACATGAAAGTAAACAAAAACAGCAACAGCAAAAGAAGAAAAACCAGTGAACATATATATTTTACTTCTGCATTTTTTTCTGTAAATAAAGTTTTCATGGTTACCAAATTTTAAAAAACAGTATTAAACGTTTTTCTTTTCCATTTGTATAATATTCTTCCTTACTGAGTATTCTATATAATTTGATGAACGTTCAAATCTACAGATCGACAGAAACTAAGGCTAACTAAGACCCTAAGATCCACTCTAAGGTTAGCCCGAGAGAAAGGAAAGAGAGTAGGGGGTTAAAAGAGGAGAATAAGGGGTTAAATAAGTAGCAGAACCTATCATTCGTGAGTTAACATTCATTCAGAAAAAGAAAAGAAAGACTCACCATCATCATCCGCCGGCCACTGCCGACAAGTCGGAAAAATAGTTGAAGAGAATAGGAAAGGGGTGAAAGATGAAAAGAAGTAAAATAAAAACGCTTACAAACCATGCAAACACAGTCTTAACTCAAACACTGTCATACCATGCAAACTACAGACATGCAAGTAAAGAGTGGATAAGAAAAGAAAGAAAAAAAAGTAGGAAGAGTATAAGAAAAAGTCGGTTAGTTTACGCGACGAGCTACATCTACGTTCGTGTTAGTCTAATTTTTTTTAATAATAATTTTATTGCTGGCATATCACAAGCTGGCGTGTCACAAGCTGGCATTAATCGTCAACAGACTCATCCTCGACCATTACCCCCAGAGCTCTTGTTGCTAATTGTTTTATTATTTTAAACAACGTTAATATTTTTAAAATGCCTATCTAAACGGTTTTTAAACATATTAGCGCTAGTAGAGTTCACGACGGACGCGGGAAGATTATTCGGAGCTATTGAAGAATAGGGACCGCAGCCTTCTTCAGTTAGGCTTATAAGGCTAACTAACGAAAATATCACGATCTAACCTAACCAATCGTTAGGTTAACTGTACGCCCTTGACGATTGGTTAGGTTATGTCATGATATTTTCATTAGTTAGCCTTATAAAGCTAACTAAAAAAGGCTGGGGTCCCTATTCTTCAATAGCTCCGATTATTCCATTTATCAATTACTTTAAACGTAAAAAAGTTTTTAGTGATATTAGTAATAAAACGTCTGGCACGCAACTTAAATCCGTTATTACGAGTATTGCTATTATCGAAAGTGAACAGTTTGTCAAAATTTACGTTATCGATTTTATTAGCGATTTTGGAAATTTCAATAAGCCCCCCTTAATCTCCTACTTTCGAGTGAATACAAATCTAATTCTTTAATCTTATCTTCGTAAGACTTGTTGCGCAATGACGGAATTAGTTTCGTGGCGCGTTGCTGAACCCTTTCCAACCTATCAATATCCTCACGCAAATACGGGCACCAAAACTGAACGGCATATTTTAAATGAGGCCTGACTAGGGACTTGTAAAGGGACAATATAATATTCTTCGATTTAAATTCGAAATTACGCGCTATGAAGCCTAACATCCTATTAGCTTTTGTGCAAGACTCCAGGCACTGGTTCCTAACTTTCAAATTCTTAGATACGCGTACACCTAAATCTACTTCCTCGTCAACGCTCGCTAACTGTCTGTCATCCATCGTGTACGTGTAATTGTTGTTACGAGAACCTATATGCAAAATTTTACATTTGTCTACGTTAAATTGCATCTGCCACTTATCTGTCCACTCCATAATCCTATTTACATCGTCTTGGAGCCAATTTCTATCGTCCACGTTAAGAACTTTACCGCCTATTTTAGTATCGTCCGCGAATTTTGACACGTTACTGGCGAAGCCTACATCTATGTCGTTAATGTGGATCACGAATAGCAATGGGCCTAATACTGAACCCTGTGGGACACCGCTACCTACATCCAACCACCCCGATTCACTAGCATTAACAACGACCCTCTGTTTCCTGGCACGAAGCCATTCCTCTAACCAGTTAGCTACCTGACCGCGTACACCGTGCGCTTTAACCTTCGCAATTAATCTTCTATGCGGAACTGTATCGAACACCTTTTTAAAATCGAAATAAATAACGTCAGCCGCTGTATGCCTATCGTATTCGCGCTCTATTTCGTTATAAAACTCTAACAAATTAATTAAACAAGATTTATGGCGTCGAAACCCATGCTGACTACTATTAATCAAATCGCGACTTTCTAAATGATCGACGATACGATCCCTAACTACGGATTCCAAAAGTTTACCGACAATTGACGTTAAGCTAATAGGCCTATAATTGCTAGCTACTGTGCGGTCGCCCTTTTTAAAAATAGGCGTAACGTTAGCTAATTTGAAGTCTTCAAGAATAATCCCCGCTTCCAGTGACTTATTAAAAATTTTTGTTAAGGGGCCTACGATAACGTCCTTCAAATCTTTCAGATGTCTGGGATATAGCGCGTCAGGGCTTAGAGCCTTGCTCACTTTTAGCTTATCGATATAATGCGCAATTTCACCCTCGTAAACAGTTATTTCATTCAAAATAGTCTCGCTACTAAATGGAACGATATCGTCCACGTCGGGGACATTATTTACATCTTCTACGGTAAAAACTGTCGCAAAAAAGTTGTTAAAAATATCCGCTATCGCCTGAGAGTCTGAAGCCAAAGCGCAGTTAACGTCCACTAGAGGGCCTATGTTATCTTTTATCGGTTTACGATTATTCACGTATTCAAAAAAACTTTTTTGGATTATGGTTACCATCCGCAGCTATAAGGATCTCTAAATTACGCTTAGCATTCCTAACAGATCTTTTGACCTGACGTCTTAGCTCGATATATCTATTAAAGTTAGCTACCGTGCCATTGCGTTTATTAAGTCTATACGCTCTGACGCTCGTTTCTGAACTCGCCTATTTCCCTAGTCCACCACTTGGGCCTACCATGATTTCTAGCGCGCTTGGGCCTACGAGGAATAAACTCCGTTTCGATATTCATAAAACTTTCTTTAAACGCATCCCAATGAAATTTTGCGCCATTACCCATAAATAAGTTATCCCAGTCCACTACTCTCATCCTATCCGCAAAACTATCAAAATTAGCACTAAGAAAATCAGGGACTCTGTTACGTTACTATCCTTACTGTTTCCTATCAATAGCTTAAACCTTGGTGATCACTACATCCCAAACTCTCACATCCTTCCAAACCTTCAACTATATTTTCGTCGTTCGTTATCACCACGTCTAAAATATTGTCACCGCGCTTTGGCTCGGTAACCATTTGTCGTAAAAAATTATCTTCTCTGAACTCAATCAGTCTCAAACCCTCATCATTACCAGTAAAAGTCTCGTAATTAACGTTAGGGCAGTTAAAGTCTCCGACAACTATACTATTCCGATTATTAATAAAGTTATTAAGAAGTGTGTAAAATCTAGTATCGGTATCGAGGAGATGAACGGGAGGTCTATAAACAACAACGAAATTAAAGCTTATACTACACGCCCTAACTTCAACGCATATCGCATTAATTGCTGCCGGAAAATCTATCTTAACTTCGATAGCCCCAAGGGAATTACGAATGTACAACAAAACGCCGCCGTCAATCCTATGTAACCTATTATTAGTAAAACGTATAAAACCCGCTATATCAAATTCCCCCAACAAGTTCCGAGTCACGGTATTTAACCGCGTTTCGGTTATAGTAACTATATCGTAGTTCCCGGAATAAATTATCGCCTTAAATTCGTTCAATTTATTTCTAATACTACGCGCGTTACAATAAAAGAAGTCAAAATTATTTTTTTTTATATTGGCGTTTTAAACTATTTTTCACGTCGAGCCCGCGTTTCCCGGACCCACAACATTTAAAGAAGGCTTCAACCTATCCAGCTTTCGAACGTTCTCATCGATTAACCTACCTAGCCTAGCATTCCCTATTTCATTGAAATGCACCCCCATCTTTTATAAAAAGGCTAGGATCACTAAATTCTGACTACAGCTTTACGAAGGGTACATTTTCCTCAGCACAACTCTCTTCTAGTTTAGTATTCAAAAATATTGTTTTTGACGTAATCCTAAGACCCAAACCGTGCCTAGGGGTAATACCTACTGTAGAACTAAAGACCTATCTGACCTTGCCTTCAGGGACCTAATTAATCCCCTATATCTCTCCAAACTGTCAGGCACTCTCGTATCGGGCCTATACGAGTCGTTGCCCCCCACCATCGTCACCAACATCGAGTGACGGGAGGCAACATCAATCCTATCTACTTCGTCTCTAATTCTGTCAACCCTTGCCCCAGGTAGACAGACCCTCCTCCTCTTGGTTGGATTCCGTTCAACGAACTCTTTATTCATAATGCGCACTAAGGAGTCCCTAAATTAGAAAAATAAGTATGCATTAAAGAATGGCATCATTGAACGATGCCTTTCACGGAAAAGTTTGTATGCATATAATTAAGTATACTATACAGACAAAAAGGCAAAAGACTCATTAACTGGTCAAATAATGTATCCAGAATAGCTAAATATTTAATGATGGCTTCAGTCAGCCATTTTTTTATGTTTGACTTAGTGACATTACGAAACAAGTTTTCTTCAAACTTTTAGCTACTGTGCTAACTGAACAAAAACTATTTACAGATTATTCGTCTTTGGAGTTCATGAGTTCATTCATGTCCCCTAATGTATGGCTGTTCACAAAAAAATATTTACTTAAGACTTATGACTTCTTACGGGGGAGAAAAAAAGAGAAAGCTTGGATCACTTTAACATATTGCTTCCCAAAGCATTCGGGAAGCAATATGTTAAAATGATCCCTCCTGGGAAACAATATGTTAAAGTGATCCCTCCTGGGAAGCAATATGTTAAAGTGATTAACAGTGGGAAGCAATATGTTAAAAAGAGAAAGGTTGGTTGTTAGAAAGAGGTTGGTAATCTAGGCTGGGGGGGAAAGATCTTCATGTGGATCATATACAGGGTGTACATAAAGTCAGGATCTATTTTTGTGAAATAATTATTTTTTTCTATTTTTCTTTTCAGAAGCCCTTAGAATGAATACAGAAGAGCGTGTGGCAATAGTAATTTGGCGAATCGAGGGAAAGAAATACAATGACATCAGAGAGAAGTTTAGAAGGAGATTTCATAAGCCGGGGCCAATAGACAAGACAATACGAAAATTGGTGAATAAATTTAAACGAACGGGATCTGTAAATGATGAAGCAAGATCAGGACGACCGTGTATGTCAGATCTTACCGTGAATGCAGTACGCGGAATTATCACTGAGGAGCCACGTACGTCCGTTCGTGCTGCATCACACAGACTCGGCCTCCCGACGTCATCTGTGCACAAAATTCTGAAAGTCAATTTGCAGAAGAAAAGCTATCATTTGCAGGTTTTACATGATTTACATGAGGAAGATTTCCCTCGACGAAGTGCTGTGTGTGCTGATCTCGTAGAACAAATCTGGAGTGATAATTTAATGGACAACATTCTCTTTAGTGATGAAGCCACTTTCTATACGTGTGGAAAAGTAAATCGCCATAACTGTCGAATTTGGGCAGATGAAAGACCGAATGATTTCGTCCAAAATTGGGAAAGAGACTCACCTAAAGTTAATGTCTGGATGGGTTTAACAAAATCTGAGGTTTATGGTCCTTTTTTCTTTGCTGAAGCTACAGTTACGGGGCTTATTTATCTGGACATGTTGCAGCAATTCCTTGAACCTCAGCTGATTGGGGATAGGATTGTTAGTACCGTCGTCTATCAACATGATGGTGCTCCTTGTCACTATGCCAAAATTGTTCAGGATTATCTAAATGGACGTTTTCCAAATCGCTGGATCGGACGCGGAAGCAACAAAAGACCTTGGCCAGCGAGATCACCAGATTTAACCCCTTTAGATTTCTTTGCATGGGACTTTATCAAATCGCACATCTATCAGACGAAGATTACGAGTCTTGAAAACTTACGTATACGAACTGCTGCAGATAACATAACCCCGCAAATGCTCCAGAATGTGTTTAGAAATGCTGCGGAACGATTTGAGCTGTGCAGGGATACTGATGGGCGTCACGTCGAATCCTACTCTTAATTATTTAATAAATGTTACCACTTTATCATTTTATGATTGAATTCCATATAATTTCTAAGTGCTTCACAAAAATAGATCCTGACTTTATGTACACCCTGTATATATATATGCCCGATTAGGTTAATTGAATGCCCGGTTAGGTCAACTGAATGCCCAGTTAGGTTAAGTGAATGCCCGGTTAGGTCAACTGTACGCCCTTGATGATTGGTTAGGTTAAGTCGTGATATTTTCGTTAGTTTACCTAACCGGGCATTCAGTTGACCTAACGGGGAATTCAATTAACCTAACCGGGCGTATATATATATATATATATAATTATATTTAATTTTAAATGATTTTAAATACCTAAAAATCGTGAAACTGGAGTTCATACCCAGACTATTGAATCTTACTGGAACAAATATAAAATGAAAATGAAAGGATGCAAAAAGGAGCTACTAAACTCGTACTTGTGGCAAATGATGTGGCGTGACCGATTCTTCCGAAATCCATTTTTTACTTTGTGTGACCATATAGCGCAACAATTCTAATAAATTTACTTTCAATCTAATATTTTAACATGTTATAATTTACTTTTTATGCCTTTACTTTATTAAAGCGAACATTTTTTATCGTACTCCTTATCCTAAATATTGGGAAGCAATATGTTAAAGTGATTAATACTGGGAAGCAATATGTTGAAGTGATATACACTGGGAAGCAATATGTTAAAGAGAGGTTCCTGGGAAGCAATATGTTAAAGTGATCCGAAAGGTTTCCTGAGGTTTTTGACTTACTAATGAAAAGTTTCTATAAAGGTTTTTGAACAATTTCAAAATAAGCAGCTGCTCTATTTTTATGACAAGTTAATCTAATTTTGTTGGTTGGTTATTTGATTAGCTTAACAAAATATTGTGGTGGTGCGTGACTCATCAATGAAAACTTTCCTTCGTAGTTTAACGAGCTCCAAGAATTTCCCTCTTTGATAACAGAATTCATCACAAAATCTTTAGTTTCTTCTTTGTAATTAACTTCCAACACAAATTTAAAAAATATAAAAAATAAAAAATAAAAATAAAATACAGTCATGATAAATAAGATGTAATAATTGAAGGACACACATTTAATTGTTTACGCGAGTCATACAGTATTACAACCTCATTTTTTAAAACATTTGTTTAAAATTATGTAGAAAATGACTGTTTTTATACGTGTAAAAAAGGAAGTTCATGACAATTAGGAAAGGTTTTGAAATGAAACGCCAAGGTAAATTTTGAGTGAATTTATCAATTTTAGTCATTTCCGTTTTCTCATTGTATCAGTTGCTCGGAGACACTATCACCGGACCTCCATTTCCTTAAATCTCGACGTTTCAGTATGTAGCAATACGTTTTTTCTTTTAAGAAAAGTTGTAGTGAAGATGAAACGTCGATAATTTAAGTAGATTAATCTAAAAACTTCAGTATTGTCATTTAAAGTGTAATGACATCTATTTAAATTTGTTGTATGAAAAGTTACATCAATACTTACTTTTTAAGCTGCTGAAGCATGCGTGTGATCCATTGAAATTTAATACAAAATACAAGCATCTATTTAAAGGAAATTAACAAATTAGGTAAAAACTATACTAGTTTGACCTTACACAATTCTTAACATTAAGTTTCTTTATCGAAAGTGATCTACAGATCTACAGAAACTAAGGCTAACAAAGACCCTAAGATCCATTCTATGTTATTACATTCAGTGATGAACTCAAGACCACCATGGACGAGACCGAGACTGAGACCAGAAAAACAAGGTCTCGAGACCGGTCTCGACTCCTACATTACTGATTACATTAAATATGAATTTCGTTGTATCTTTATGAAACTATTTTTGTTAACTTCAAATTTTATTTTATTTTTAAACGCCTCCAAGCTTCCCCACAAAAGGATGTATACTTTGGAAATCTTTCGGAGGCCTTGGAATCGTTTGATGAAATTCTAAAAGAGTGTATGAAAACCAGAAATGGTTTTAGGCAGATGCAGGGAATGCGAGGTATCCGGAGCATTGAGACTGAAGAGGTCCCAATCATTATTTTTTAAGAACTTTTTAAAAAGTTCTTTCTGAGTTGAAAAGTTCACCGGCCTGGCGTTGTCGGAAAAAATTCCGACAATTAACTAATTAATATTATTAAAATCTAAAAAATACTAATTAATAAAATTAAACGTAAATAAATATTATACAAATGTAAATAAACAGATTACAATAATAATAATAGAAATAACAATAAATGAAGAAGTCAGAAACGAATCTTCATAAAATAATGGCAGAAATCACTTCATTTTGCGTTATCTTGGAAACGCGCGTTTCGTTAAAATTCATATCCAGAAAATTTGAAAAACGAGAGCTTGGAAACAGGATAATTCTAACAAAATAGAGACAGTTTCATTTAGAAGGAAAATATCGAGATAAAGGATTACATCATTTTATTTGCGCCCAGTAGTATAGCCGCAAAAGGGGAGAGTGCAAGAATGTTGCAGGTTATTATGTAATGTTGCAAAGGGGGTGGGGGTTGTTGCAAAGGGGTTGTTGCAAATGGGGTTGTTGCAAAGGGGGGTTGTTGCAAAGGGGGGGGGGGGAACTTGGAGGCGGCGTTATCCCCCAAGAGAAAGGAGGAGGAGAGAAAGGAGGAGAGGTGTTCACCTGGCAGGAGCCAAGTGCACATTAAGACTTCAGCCGAGTTGGCGTTGTTTTATAGGCTCCTAATCAGCCAGTTGGCGTAAATGGCTTGAGTTGCCAGATACCGCGATACCATTGTATACATTATTATAGACTCCTAATCAGCCAGTTGGCTGTAAATGGTTGTCAGATACCTCTTTTTAGCAGTATTATTATACATTATTATTATATACGCCTAATCAGCCAGTTGGCTGTAAATGAGTTGCCAGATAGCGCCATGTATTCCGAAGACAGAGTTGCCAGATACCATTGTATACACTATTATAGACTCCTAATCAGCCAGTTGGCTTAGAAGGCTTAAATATTGCCAGATACCTGTTGTATACATTATTATATTTCGAATACCGGTAGTAGAAGGCATAACAATAAACAACATTGCATCATTCTTTTTATTATAAATATATAGAAAATAAATATACATTTGAGGAATATGCGTATAACAGAAATATATACACACAATTATGGATATATATATAAAATAAAATATACATTTCAAATAAATATACACTTCAATAGAAATATGTACATAACAGTACAGGAGAAATATACACACACACACAATTATGGTGATATATAAAATAAAATATACATTTCAAATAAATATACACTTCAATAGAAATATGTACATAACAGTACAGGAGAAATATCAGCAAAATATATATATATATATATATATATATATATATATATATATATATATAAACACAAATCAATAGAAATATGCGTATAATCGGGGAAATGTCAAGCAAAATATATATACAATTCACTTTTTTTTCAAAATACTAAACTCGGTCTTAATCGAGTTTACAATTACATCATTATTGCTCTGCATTACGCAGTATATGCGGCTTAATAATATTTCACCGCTTAAAGTATAGGGAAACCTGTATTCGATATGAAGGGCTTTCATATCGTTCAGTACTATTTTTGTTCCCACTTTACAACCGGTTGGTAAGTCATCTTTAAACACGTCTAGAATACAATCAAAAGCACGCACAAAGAGTTCATCGTTAGCTACATTATTAAACACAAGTTTATAAGAACGCTTTTCCAATCGAGGGTTTATTTCTACCGACTCGAGCTTTTCAATCGTGAACTCACTCAACATAGCGGTAATTGAAATAATCTTCTAAATCGTTACGACAACTGCGCGTTATATAAAGAAATAGTTCTTCAGGGTGAACGGTGTAGGTGAGCTCAGCCTTGTACCGATCAATTGCTTTGTACCAAAGTTCATGGTATTTCAAAGAGTCTAAACTTTTTAAATAAACATCCAGCACTAGACCATTCTCACCAGTCCTACACTCGGTAAACCCATCGAGCAGAGCGGTGTATGCGTATTCAAGTACTGTATCAAAATAAAGCATGTCCGTAACACGCGCGTCTAATATAGGTTTCAGTTTACGGAATCCGACGATTTCAAACATTCTGTCGAGGATGAAACGGTTTCGCGTAGGAATAAGAGCGTTATTATCAGAAGCATTCTTCCACATCAACCGTATATCAATGCACGGCCGATCGTTATTTATACACAACGTACATACAACGGCGTATGAGGGTGCGTCACTAATCTGCTTTCTTCTTGTACCTACGTTAGCAGGATTTTATAACGATCTTCACTCCACTTCTCAACTATCACAAAGATTTATTCATCTCCTCGATACTTAAATAAACCCGTTTGTTTGTCGGTCTACATTCCGTTTCCAGTACATAGCTAATGGTACCGGAATTACGCCTGAACACGCGCAACGATTTCGCACGGACACATCGTACGAGGCGTTGAGAATGCTGCTCAAAGGAAGTTCCATCGTATTCGAAGAGCGCACGTCCACTCGGCTCAAGCTCTGAGATAACTATGAGCGTGTGAGGCACGCAGGTAGGCAGGAATGGTTCGACGGGCGGCTGACTCGATAATACGTGAATGGGCTTGTTCCGCGAGTCGAATTGTTGTACCGGTACAAGAATATCACTACCAGCCTACGCACCAGACAGTTTGGATAAGAACTAGGAACATTTTACTAAACATCTCCACACTCCGGCGCACTATTTGAGAGGAACATATGTTCATATTTTTCCTTTCTGCCCATCAAACGATACTCGTCTCTAAACTCTGTTAGAAATTCACGCAGGGCACTAGCCACAACCTCACTACGAACCTCATCATGATATACGTTAATATAGTGATAAAAATACTTAAGATTGTCCATGATCACGAGATTCACATTTCCAGTCGTAGGGTATGAGTAATCGACATGGTGTAGCATGACGTAATACCGCTTGTCACACCACCCATCAGCAAGACTCATTATCCATACCTGCTGCTTCTCTTCTGCACGCGTTGTTCTTTTACTTCACGGTGTATGTGAGACTTTATAAAGTTTAGCTCTGCAGTATACTTCAGCACATCGTCTGTGCAACGAAAGCCTTCAACGGTCTCACCAGAACATCCGTAGAGTATTTGTACATCTTGGAACTTCGCACAATCCAATGTGTTTTTAAAAGAGGCATAGGAGGGATGAATAGGAAGTTTTTCGGTATCCACCACATCCTGGCACTTTACTGAATACCATTTCGTAAACGTTGTACAAGCAATATTAAAGGTAGCCATTTGAATACACGTCGATCTGAATCACGATCTGAATCTGATCTCTCGGGCTTACTGCGGTCGACTGACCACGCAGGGACTCCCAGATAGTAGCATGACTCACGGTCTTACAGTGGGCGGAGCTTAGAACTTTCACCTACACACACACACACACACACACACACACACACACACACACACAAAGGAGAAAGTGAAACGCTATTTGAAACATGATTTATTTAATAAACGAGATATTCAAGTTATATATATTTACAAATACGATTTAATAAACGAGATATTCAAGTATATATATATATATATTTACAAATAGATACGATTATATACAAGACGTGTGAGTTAGAAGCATCATTGGTATCCAAAGGGTACGGTATCATAGGTACCAGGTAGCTGGTAACGTTTCCTATAGGTGTTACGGCACACCATCGTACCCCTAAGTTCCTTCACGCCTCCCAGCTTCTGCGCCGAAAATTGTGGGTGCCTACAATTAGTTGGTGAGGTTGTTCATCCAAACATACTAGATCCTTCAACGACTCAAAGTTAACAACCTCCCGATTCGCATGGTTGAGCGTAATACCCTTTGCCTTCACGATATATTTCATTTCATCCCCCACCCTGACCCGTACCCCATAAGTCTTAGGTCCTGTTGAGGCAAAAGAGTCGGCGTATGCGTTGTCCCCATACTCATCCTTGATCTCATCAGTGAGCTCGCCGAGGAACTCCCCAATAGTGGGCATGTATTCACCCTCCCTCTCTGTGAATATCACGCTATCTGTATCGGCATACAATACTCTCCGCCCAAGAGAATGCATAGACCCAAAGTTTTATACGGGCGTAGGCTGTTGTGAAGCTGGCCACAGGTATGTTTGTAACCCTTGAGGTATCTGTGGCAAATTCAGTGTTGTTGTACTTTATTACGTAAGTATTACCTACATTTACGATCTCCATGACCTCTTTATCGGGGCATTGGCATAATCCCAGACATCGCTATAACTTTGTGCCAAATGAATGCTCCCTCTGCCGGTATTCTGCGCAAATTTTCCCCATAGACTGTTTAGACAACTTTGCACTAAAGCGCTTGCCAGGATTCTTTACAATTTGGACACGATCAAGTTGTATACCTTCGCGGTCGCGGTAACGTTGAATATAGGCAGACTTTTCATCTTCGGTATCAACTCCTCGCGGATACCCTGATGCCTCAACCTTATCCTTCAAAAAGGTGTTTATATATGGTGTGAAAAGGTTGGGTAGCTTCTGAAACCTCCACACCTCATGTATCTTCAGTATTCTATAACCATGGCGCACGGCTAGGGCCAACTCAGGACTTGTATATACGCCTCTGATCTTACGCTGGTGGGGTATATGGTTACATTCGCCGTTATCCTCTTCCGCGCACTTCACGCACAGGGGAAACATGAGCTTGTCGTCGATAACGACAGGTAAGATCGGCATCCATAAATTGCGTGGGGGGAGTACGTCTACGAAAGAGATCCCAAAGTAACGATCATTCAAATTTTTTGAAAATTCATTGATGGATGGTAGGCTAGGCCCCACCAGTTTCTCAGGAGCGCCCACGGGGTACGGATTGCTCTTCATCACGTATGGGTATAAAGAACAGAAATCGTAGTAATGGAGCTTCACGCCCTCCGTAGGTGGGAAGTATAGTCTGAAAGGATTTGTACGTCCTCCAAACAAGCTATCACCACATTTGAGAGGATCCAGCACCATTGAACGCTTGATCGCTTTTATTTCCTCACGGTACACCTCGTCTGTCTCCATCCGTGCATCATATTCATGCTCCCACAAGACTTTGTGAGTGAACTGTGATCCTATAAGTTGATCGCGGGTGCGGGTCGATGCAAGACAGTCGGCAGGAGACCTACCGTTGATATCTCCGGTGACTCCGCACTCAGGACGGGGGCATCCATGCCACCAGCAACCGTTAAAGGAGTACACAGTCTTCACACCAGTGACACGGTTTTCACTTAACCCATCAACCCAAAAAACACGTCCATTAATCTTAATGGGTACTTCACCCGTGTTGCGGGCGTGCTTTATGTATACACCTGTCTGTTGCTGTAGGTGTATGAGCCAGTAAATAGCCTTGTGCCCGTAACTGCGGGGGTTGTTTCGGTGAATAATGGCTAAGGTGTCTTTCGGCATGAAGTTATTCTTGAACACCGTAAAACATAATGATGCGATGGTGGTTGCGACTTGCAGTGGATCGCATTTGAAACGGACTATGTACATCCTTCTAAAGGCCTGGAAACATACTCTAAGCACGCGCACATCATTCACGCAATAACGCTCACATTCATCAGCTATATTATAAGGGTTACTTTCATTAAAACTGTCGTAGTATCGATCAAAGTCTTCACGTTCATCCATGCAGTCAAAATAATGTTTGGGGGGTGGTGGGCCTACGTAGTTTAAAGTCTCGCTGGTGAGGAAAGTGTATGGGAAGTAACCTTTGGAAACTTCAGCTGCTCCTCCCATCACCTTGGGTAGCTTTGCTAATTTACAAGGTGTGAATAATAAAGTATCTTTAAATTGTACATTGCCTCTTATCTGCATCTGTATTAATTTGTTGCCTCTTTTCAATGGATCACCTGTAAATATCTCAGAGGATTCGTGTTCAAGCAACTCCTTATAAAGGAACTGCGTGTCAAACTTTGCCCCGTTATGGGCGAGAATATACACAGTCATTTTTTTGAACTTGTCGGCTAACTTGACAATATAGGACACAAATAGTTTCACAGGACTATCGCTGACATTCGTTTTAAAAACGTTTGTCCGTTTACCACATTTGGGGCACTCGTCACATTCGATATCCATACACTCATCACAGATAGTCTGGCTCACAAGTAAATGTGGAATTACCTCTTTGGTTTCAGCGTTCGTATATGTTTCTATATCGTAGTATACAGTTATACAGGGGTTATTTTTAGGCTTAGCATCTTTCATATAACATACATGCTTTACTCCATCCGCCTTATATTCCTCCTGGCATGTAGGACAGTGAATTACGTCACACTTGTGCTTAAATTTTCCCCAATTATCCATTGTGTGAAAACATACCACATTCACAGATTCTCATTTCCTGCACGTGCCAATTGATTTATGGAAATCAAAACAGCTATTATTGAAAAATGTGCGTCTACACACATCACAGTCTCTCTTCTCAGCTTCAACTACACGGCTTTCACATTTGGTGCTTTTACACTGCTCACATACCATGTGACATTCTTTACAATGTCTCACTATATCATCCGCAAACTCGAGGCACCCCTTACACAAATCATGATGTCTCCCATATTTTCGACTTTTGTCATAACTCGCGTAAAGCCACCTTATATTACGGATGGGGAGATACGTTGTCCCTGACAATCCTAAAATAAGTAGGGGCCTTGTACGATCTCTCACACAGCTTTTAAAAACATACACAGTCCTACGACGATCATCCAACCCAAACACAACTATGCGGACATTCATTTCCTGTTCTACCCTTCTCAGCTCTTCAGGACCCATATTACAGTCAAATTCAAGTTCACAGTCTTCAGCTAGTTTACGGGCATGCTCCACGACTGTAGGCAACCAAATTTTTTGAGTTCGTGTATTTTGTACAGTAAACATACGTGCTAAGAGTACTGCTATAAAGCCGCAACCACGATCGACGTTTATATGCCGTCATAAATAGCTTGAGAATTGAAGTTAAGAGTATACGGTATGGCACTATGACCCGCAACACGGTATACATGGTCAATATTTACCGTGAAGTTGTCCATATTGAAGGCTATACTACTTTGGGCGGCTTGCATTATACGCCCTAATATATATTCTACATCTTCAGCCGCCAAACGTCTAAATGGCACTATCACCCAATAATCGTCTACATCACCGTCATCTGACCCGAATCCAAAGGACATACTCGTCCTGACTTCACGCTCGTCACGATTCTGAAGAGCAAACTCTATAATACGCTCTACAACCCGGCGTAGTCGGCGCTGAATACCATTGCTATACATGACTCTAGGGTCTACCCTGACTCTATACCGATTTCTAGTCAAGGCTGGGGTGGGGGCTGCGGATCGCACCAATTCCAGCGTTATACCATCCTCAACAGAACGGGGGGCGGATGAATTAGTGGATATATTAGGTGCTGCTGATGGGGGCCCTGTTGCGTAGGAGGGTTGGGGCTCTATTATTGTAGACTTAACAGAACGGGGGGCGGCGGATGAATAAGGGGATATATTAGGTGCTGCTGGGGGTGTTGTTGCGTAAGAGGTTGAGGGTTGGGGATCTATTACCGCTGCAACAGACGCGTATTTCGGTCGCTTTACACCTGACGTGGGTATCTCATACCTCCGCTTTGGACGTGTTACCGGTATCGCTGGTGAGGGTTCAGGGGAGGAGATCACAACTACACTGTCGTCGAGGTCATCCGTAATGATGGGCTGCTCTACCTCATCGTCATTCACGGTTCTGTGGGAGAAGAAATATAAGGATCAGCACTCAAAATTTGTAATATTTTGTAAATGACTCACTTAGGAGTGTGACGTGTTAGAAATGTACTCTGTAGAAAAATTCAGATTCACGAGCCCATCCACATGTATTATATCTGGACCTACAGGATGTGGTAAAACTGTGTTTATGCTTAAAATCATTAAAGAAAAGGGGGAGATGTTCTCGAAATTTGTGCGTAAAGTTATATGGTGCTATTCGACGTATCAATCAGTGTTCAACGAGTACCAAGATGATATTTTGTTCCACAAAGGCGTATATGACGTTAATTCGTTAAAGGGAAATGAACATACAATCATTGTAATTGACGATCTCATGTTGGAGATGGATAAAACGTTTGCCGAGACATTTACAGTATTCTCCCACCATCTTAACATAAGCGTGTTCTTCATCAATCAGAATCTATTTTTCAAAAATAGATACATGCGCGATGTGTCGTTAAATACGCAATATCTAGTCTTATTCGCGCAACGTAGAGATGTATCACAAATTGGGGTATTGGCCAATCAAATGTTCCCGAATCAGCGTAAGGAGTTTTTGGAAGTTTATAAAGAAGCTACAAGCACGCGTTACGGATATTTGCTTTGCGACCTTCATCCGCGAAACACGTTTAGAGTGCTTCTGCGAACGAATATATTTCCAAACGAGCCTGAAACGGTGTATATTCCAGAATGACAAAGAGACTAAAGAAGTACCGTGAATTAATAAAAATCTATCATCGACTGCCCCGGGCAATGCAGCAGATGTTTATTAAAAATATCGATGCCGACTTTTTAAAATGCATCTGTGAAATCTGTCTTAACGTTATAAATTGCAATGTATCAATGAAAACCCATCAGAAGGCTCGCCTACGCCGCTACAAGAACATAATACGTGCACTCGCTCGTAAAAGCCAAACTGTAGCGAAGAAAAAACGAATTATTGTACAAACAGGAGGGTCATTTCTCCCCATCTTATTTTCAGTTTTGGGTCCTTTACTGACTAGATTAATATAATGAAGAAAGTGGTAGTGATTCCCCACGAGGTGTACGCCTCACTGCAAAGAGACACGGATCTAGATCCCCGTAAAAGCAGACTTAAAAGAATGGAAAGCGAATTGTTAGCCCTATTAAACAGTGAAAAAACACCTGATGAGAAAAGAATCTTATACCAAGAAGCTCTGCAGAAATTTCTTCACGAGTACGAAAATTATAAGAGCCCTACAGAGATTCCTGTGGTTATTAGGCACAGCACGGGGGACGATGGCGACATAGGATCTATACCCGACGACACAGCTGACCAACCAAAAAGATTAGCAACACAACATATCGAACATGTATTAAAAAATACCCTCCCACTTACATTGAGGAGTAAAGGCTTAAGTCTTTATAATCTATTGAATGAGGATCCCGCCATACAATGGACCGATACAGGGGAGATCATTGTGGAAGGATCAAAGGTACAGGGATCGAATATCGTAGACATTGTCCATGATCTGGTGAGAAAGTGGGATAGGCCATCACCATCAGGATGGAAGCATATTAAAGCAAGACTACAACAAATAAATGTCCCTAAAACGTTGATAGGAAATCTGAACAGGTTAAAAGACTTGGAACATGCAACGCCTGTGACACAATTGAAGGCGCCGTCACCCCCGGCGGTAACACCTTTGAAGAGGAGCAAGAAGAGGTTAAACCAACCCTACCCACGTGCCTCTAAAATACGCAAATGGCTAACGTATTAACTAAACGCTATTATGACATTTCTACCCCATCCTCTTACGGCGGCGTAGATAGACTGTACAGAAGTGTTTACGGAGTAGGAAAAAAAGATGTTGAAAGATTTTTGAGGGAGCAGGACGCTTATACGCTTCATAAGCCTGTGAGAAAAAGGTTTAAAACAGCCAAGACAACGGCTTCCTCGATTGATTCTATTTGGCAAGCAGATTTAACAGACATGCAAAGATATTCTGTGTATAACGATGGTTACCGCTACATTCTATTCATAATAGACGTGTTCTCTAGATATCTGTGGCTAGTTCCTCTGAAAAATAAATCACCTGAAACAGTTGCTAAAGCCACCAAAACGCTAATGTTAAAAGAAAACAGGGTTCCTGGCTATTTTTGTACGGATATGGGGAAGGAGTTTATAGGCCGTGCTTTTCAGAATATGTTGACAGAGTTTAATATCAGCTATTACACAACCAATTCTATACATAAGGCTTCTTTAGCTGAAAGAGTTCAGCGCACCATAAAGGAACGCATGCACCGTTATTTTACACATAAAAACACATACAGATTTCTAGACATTCTGGAATCATTGGCATCATCCTACAACCGCTCACACCATCGCACGATTGGGGCAACACCTAACGAAGTTTTAGAAAGAGGTACGCTCCCGAGAAGAGATGGATCACCACACCACCACCACCACACTCTGTGCGCTTCAAAATCAATGATTATGTAAGGCTGTCGCGTTCGGGGAATAAATTCGCAAAGGGTTTTGAGCAAGGATGGACACGCGAGATTTTAAAGTTAGGGCTGTGAGACCTAAAGGTGTAATAATGATGTATTACATTGAAGATTTGAATGGGGAAGAAATCTCAGGAGGCTTTTACCGCGAGGAATTGCAGAAAGTTGCGTTTAATTTAGAAAAAAATGTGTTTAAAATTGAGAAAATTTTAGGACGCAAAGGTTCAGGAAGGAGAAAAATGTACCTGGTGAAATGGCTAGGGTACCCAGAAAGCTTCAACACCTATATAAAAGCTGATGCAATAATGAAGCTTAAATAGTATGCAACATGGCTCCTAACCATTTCTACGTCACACTCCCGTCCTCCTCGTCCCTGTCTGTACACCCTAACAACACGCTAGCCAACTTTGTAACAGAACTCCATGGGCACATTGAATTGGGTCGTGATTCGTATGAGGTGGGGATATGCGAAATTCAGCTGGACACCGTCTTTTTAAATATTGAACATAAAGAAACCGTTTTTACGATTCTTAGAGACATTGACGAGTGTGAAAAAAGCTGGGGTAGCTATGGATGAAACTATGCGCATCGCTCGGACTAAGATTACACGGTATTACAGTACAGAAGTAAGACTAGGGCCGGGTCAATATGGTTCGGCCGAGGAGGTTGTGAGAGGCTTAAACGTGAGTTTAAGAAACTCAAACCTTACGAATGATTTAGTATATGAAATCGTAAACAACCCTGCACATACACTAATCCTAAATCAAAGACTAACAGACGTCTTAAAGAACATAGAAAGTTCAAAATTCTAACCAACGGCCGATATAGCGCAGCCTTCCAAAGAGGACACATTTCACGAGACACAGTATAACTTGTCCAGATTAATGTATCAATTGAAGATGGAGAAATTGGCTGAAAGGTCCCCAGACATGTGCTATATTTACAGTAATATAGTGGAGCACCAGTTTGTTGGGGATACCCAGGCACGCCTGCTGCGCATTGCTCACATCCCCAACCATAGAGGAAGGAGTTTGAGTATTACATATGACAGGCCCCATTATGTGAATGTCGCAACTAATTTAATAACCAATATCACAATATATATAAGAACGATTGAGGGCGAAAACTTCCATTCGGTAACGGGAGCTTAACAGTGAAGCTACACTTTCGACGCACTGGTTATAATGGATAGAAAGCCTTTCACCGTCTATCGAGGGATGCGATACCAGCGCGGTAGTGGACTTGGATCCATTTTTTCATCCATACTACGTACGGCTGTTCCTTTGCTGAAGAGGGGTGCCAGATACCTTGGAAGGAAAGCGCTACAATCAGGTCTTAACACTGCAGAAGACATATTGGCCGGGGCTAAACCTAAAGAAGCTCTAAAAAAAACATTTAAAGCGTACACGGAACGAAATCATCAAAGATGCAAAGAGAAAAATGCGTGGTGGCGGGAAGAAGAAGAGGGGCTCCCCGGAAGAAGAAGGGGTCACGTGGTATTAAACGTAAAAGGCTATCAAAAAAGAAATGCTGTAAGCGAATGAAAACCTATGGTTGACCACTTTTTTGACTGATATAAGCTAAGGATATTGATCTCATGAATCATAGTTTGTTTACCACTTGTCGAGAGAGGAGTCACTATTTCGCCATGGCACGCTTCATCCACCCATGTAGTTCACAATGCTGTAAATCGGAGCTGTCCTTTTTTGAGCTCCCGCCAACCCAAGTTTCTATTGAGCACAGTGATTTTATTACAATTAACCCTTTAAACACAATTAGTTCACCGAGTGCACCTATAGAATTCGTGATACCCAGCTCAGGTCCTTACTTTTTGATCCAAGCTGTGTGCACATGTACGCTAAGCTACGTATAGCCCATTCTGATGGAACGGCCTGCGATGACAAATATGCTGTATACCCTGAAACAAACTTCTGCACGCCATATTCAACCAGTGTGACGTATATTTAAATCAGACCAACATATCGGCAGGCAGGGGTACTATCATCTACGAGCCTATTTGGAAAATGTCCTCACTTTTCCAAAGAAGCGAAGGCTACCTTTTTAAGTGCGGAGGGATATTATCAAACTAAAGATGAAAATAGTATAAAGGACAAATTTAAAAATTCTAAAAGAAAATATACGAGTGTTTTGGACGGTTGCACACAGATTTCACTTCCAGGAGAAGTTGCTTGTGAACGGGGTGGATATGAAAATAATGCTCACCCGCACGAGTCCTGAGATCTGCTTAAATCTGGATGCGAATCAAGAAGAGGGTGCAAAGTCCGTTGTGGTTCACATTATGGACACATACCTCCGAGTACGGCGAGTGAAATTAAGTTCACCAAAACAACTAGAAATTGAGAAAAATTTACTAAACGCTACAGTGAAATATCTATTAACAGAGTGCAGATCAAACTATATACGGTTCCTGCAGGGTTAGCATCGAAGCAGATAGAAAACATTGCCCTGGGAAATCTTCCTAAAAAGGATATTAATCGGCATGCAGGACCACGCTTCGGTGATGGAAAATATAAAAAGAGTGCCTTTAAATTCGAGAATTTCGGACTTAAAAATATAACTCTATACGTTAATGGCACTGCTTGGGTGGAACAATGGGTACGGACTATTCATCAGACGCTGTGTTACCTCTTTGTGCCAGAGCCTATAGTAATCTGACCCATATTGCAGGTGATTGTGATGAGCTTGGTAATGGGGTAACGCAGGAAGAATTCATTGATCAATTTAACCTTTATCCGTTTGACATTACACCTGATTATCTGCTAGCGTAAATACCCATTTAACACCACAGCAGAGCGGTAACATCTCAGTGCGGCTGGAATTCGCCAAGCTATAGACGCTCCTATTAGTGTACTAGTATATCTCGAATCGCAAGCCCTAATAGAAGTAGATAGATTTAGAAGCGTTATCACTGACTTTTAAAATGGATGCTAATACACTTCAGAAAGTAATGGAGCGAGTCACACGTTCCAAATTTATCGGCGTGTTTGCGAAGAATGAAACATTGAGTTTGCCAAGTACGCGAGAATGCGGTAGTCTTATTGTGAACACAGACATCATCGGTAATGAAGGGATTCACTGGATCGCTGTCTATTTTAAAAATAGACAGCGCTTGTACTATTTTGATTCACTCGGTACTCAACCCTGAGTGACCCTATTATTGTAAAATTTCTCGCTCAGTTACATATTCCCGAAGTTGTATGGAACCCATTTCGTATGCAGGGATATTTTACTAATGTTTGCGGAATGTACTGTGTCTCATTTCTCATGCATATGTCAAATGATAAAGAATTTATAAATTTTTTAAATTTATTTGACCCGTGTCACACTCACCGAAACGATGAAATGGTATGCAGACAGATAAAAAACCGTTTTCCAATTGTACGTACTCGTTGTATATTATAATGTTTTGTTCGTATATTTGTAACGGTATATTCGTTATTGTACTGATTTCTTTCATTTAATAAATTTATGAAAATATATTGTGTCTTCTTATCCCAAAAAGATGAAAAACACTTACATTATTTCGGTGTGACATTGTTGACTGATCAGTATACCCTCCCTATTCCGAGATTCTTCAAAAGATTGTATAACTCGTGTCAAATCCACATCGGACCTTAAAGGAATAATGCTTTTAAAACATATACAGAGTATACAGACAGACAGATCCCCATTATGTGAAGATATCTTTGGTTCGAGGAGTGAACGCCATAAAATTTCGATTTTAGCATAATGGGGAAATAAACACTGATTGACATTTTTGGCGAGTATCTATTTGACGAGATACTACAACTCTCCATATATATATAAAATTCTAATTATAGACACTTACATTTCTATGGTAGTCCCTTGCGTCGGGTTGTAAGGAGCGTCACTGCAAATATCTTCTACGGTTTGCGTTGAAAATAATAATTCGCCACAATCAATCGCATTGAAAAGACTAATTGTGGTTAATGCTGTAGTATCACGTTCTTCATACAAGTCTGGGGAGACGTACAGGTCCATGGTGGAGGGTGTGTGACACTGCTGACTGATCAGTATATCATCCATATTCCGAGGTTCTTCAAAAGATTGTATAACACGTGTCAAATCCTCATCGGACCTTAAAGGAATAATGCTTTTAAAACATATACAGAGTATACAGACAGATCCCCATTATGTGAAGATATCTTTGATTCGATTACCAATTTCGATTTTAGCATGATGGGGAAATAACATTGATTGACATTTTTGACTAGTATCTATTTGACGAAATACTACAACTCTCCGTATATATAAAATCGAATTATAGACACTTACATTTCTATGGTAGTCCCTTGCGTCGGGTTGTAAGGAGCGTCACTGCAAATATCTTCTACGGTTTGCGTCGAAAATAATTCGCCACAATCAATCGCATTGAAAAGACTAATTGCGGTTAATGCTGCAGTATCACTTTCTTCATACAAATCTGGGGAGACGTACAGGTCCATGGTTGAGGAATGATTATTCACTGATGCGAAAATAGCTACTGTTACTCCCAACTGAAAAATATCCCCTTTTATATGCACATTCGCCAAGCTCCGCCCAAAAGACCAGATGTTCGTCGTGATTGGCTGCCGATGTAGCTGGGTGGAGCTATGACGTGTACCATTCCGCTATAACGGGTACGGACGAGTAATTGCATCTTTATATTTTCACTAATAGAATTAATGCTCTTATTCTCCTTTGAAATTATTTGGTGATTCGTATAGAACTTTTGATATTGATTCCAAATATGGTTTCAGAAGTTTTCTATCACCCATAGTTTTCGAGAAAATAATATTTCCATTTACTCAATTTCCCGCATCATTAGTCACTAATGTAATCGAGAGGGTATAAAGAAATATCATATAATTATATTTTAAAAATAACATTCGGTTTCAACGTTAAACTGTAGGTCTAAGGTGGTCATTACACATAATAAAATAAAGTGGTTGGCAGATAAATGGGTGCCCTACGTGTCCTAGTGGTTAAGACGCTGGGGCTGTTGATGGTTCCACGTTAAACTGTAGGTCTAAGGTGGTCATTACACAGAATAAAAAGAAAGTGGTTGGCAGATAAAGGGTACCCTAGGTGGACTAGTGGTTAAGACGCTGGGCTGCTGATGAGGCGTGGTCGGATTCCACGTTAAACTGTAGGTCTAAGGTGGGAGTGAAAAGCTTGACCTTCGTCAGAATGAACAATTCGGGCGGAAGCTAACCAAAGGTTATCCAAAGGTATATATTATATATTATCTATATATATATATATATATAATATATATATATATATATGGGATGAAATTCACAATAAAACGTGAAATGAATGAATGCTGAAAACAAGAGCGAGGCGAGGTTTTGCTTGATTTGACTCGTAGAAAGGTAAAATATGGCCGACCGAGTTGGGCAGATTCTCGGAAATCCTTTCCTCTATCGGATTATGTTTTGGGTATTTCCAACTTTCTTCGTTTCTTTAAATTTCGTTTTTCAATTTTCTTCGCAGGGAATTGAAAACGAAATTTAAAGAAACGAAGAAAGTTGGAAATATTTTAGAGATCTGGTTTTAAAGCTTTTGTTAATGAAGAATATTAAATATACTCGTATTTATAGTAAATATTGATGTAGTCTTATGATAATACATAACTAAAATTTTAGTTATCTCATTCACATGAATTGGAACTCTTTATTCACGTTTGCTATTAGTTGGGTATCCCTTATAAAATCAATTTCTGTCTAACGATTTATTTATTGGGTAACTTTACTAATTCTATTAACGCGTAAATCTTTCTGAAACATGAAATCATTGTTCAAAGGCTTTATTTGCTGGATCTATTTAAACTCCTTCGCGTGCAGTTTAGGTAATTACATTTATTCAAGTAGAGTTTGCAACCTCTCCTTTCTTCAAGCGAAACTGCAACGTTATACATATTGATGCAGCTTAGATAATTTTTTGGTTATTTCCAACTTCTTCGTTTTTCTTTAAATTTCGTTTTTCAATTTTCTTCGCAGGGGATGAGACTCATGTGTTTCGAATTGCATCGTTCTATAATTCTGTTTTCTATGTGGTTGGTTGATAACTAGTTATTTGTTACGTCTTTGAATCTTCCAATGAATATCTATATAAACATACTGTTATTTTATATGTTTGATTCTTCCAACTGATTAACTGATAAATATATATATATTGTGGTTTACGTATAGTTTAAAATAATATACGCTTGGTATGTTTCATAATATATATATATATATATATATATATATATATATATATATATTTCTATAATTCTGTTTTCTATGGTTGGTTGAATTATGGATAACTACGTTATTTGTTTCGATAAGTTCAACTTCAAGGAAGCTCAAGTTAATGTTATATTTTGCATATAATCCACTATATACATCTATTGTAAAACACTATATACATCTATATTTCAATTAAGTGTGTAATTATTTAATTCATCTACCATATTGTGGTACACAATGCTTAATATATAATATATATATATATATATATATATATACTATATATATATATATATATATATATAATATTTATATAATTCTGTTTTCTATGGTTGGTTGAATTATGGATAACTACGTTATTGTTTCGATAAGTTCAACTTCAAGGAAGCTCAAGTTAATGTTATATTTTGCATATAATCCACTATATACATCTATTGTAAAACACTATATACATCTATATTTCAATTAAGTGTGTAATTATTTAATTCATCTACCATATTGTGGTACACAATGCTTAATATATATAATATATATATATATTTCTATAATTCTGTTTTCTATGGTTGGTTGAATTATGGATAACTACGTTATTTGTTTCGATAAGTTCAACTTCAAGGAAGCTCAAGTTAATGTTATATTTTGCATATAATCCACTATATACATCTATTGTAAAACACTATATACATCTATATTTCAATTAAGTGTGTAATTATTTAATTCATCTACCATATTGTGGTACACAATGCTTATTAGAATACATGGTGCGATCTAGCAACTCAGCACCCCAATACAAGGCGTGATCTGGCAACTCAGCCAGAATAGAGGCTTATAAAAGATCGATAACCTGGTGAAGACTCATTCCCAGCTCGGCTCCAGCCGAGCAAGGACCTCTGGTCCTTCTTTTTTTGGCCCTTTGGTAAACCCCTTAGTGGCCTCTTAGGTTAGGAAAACGAAAATAATATGCCTTAAAGGCAACTACTCTCTTTCTCTCTCTCCTACAGGCGTCTCTCTCCCTCCTTCAGCTCTCTCTCCCTCCTTCAGGTCTCTCTCTCCTGCATGTGTAACTACTGCATGTGTACCTCCTGCATGTGTGCGTATGTGTGTGTACCTCCTGCATGTGTACCTCCTGCATGTGTACCTCTCCCCCCCTTGGCTGATTAGACGTATATAATAATAATGTATACAATAATACTGTTAAAAGAGGTATCTGACAACCATTTACAGCCAACTGGCTGATTAGGAGTCTATAATAATGTATACAATGGTATCGCGGTATCTGGCAACTCAAGCCATTTACGCCAACTGGCTGATTAGGAGCCTATAAAACAACGCCAACTCGGCTGAAGTCTTAATGTGCACTTGGCTCCTGCCAGGTGAACACCTCTCCTCCTTTCTCTCCTCCTCCTTTCTCTTGGGGGATAACGCCGCCTCCAAGTTTCCCCCCCACCCCCTTTGCAACAACCCTCCTTTGCAACAACCCCCACCCCCTTTGCAACATTACATAATAACCTGCAACATTCTTGCACTCTCCCCTTTTGCGGCTATACTACTCCTCCCCATTTGCAGCTTACATGTTTACTTATATCGAAATAGTTTTTAGTGATTATAAAAATATATAAAATTCTTTATTTATTGCAGGTATTAAAATTACTCTAGCTGATAAAGTGATAATATAATGGCTTCTCAATTAATTGGTGAATCGGAGAGGCAACGTGTGATAGATCGCATACGAGCAATAACATTTCGGGAAGCTCGTGATGCTGGAGCCACCTTTATAACACGTTCATGGGTTGCCAAAAAGTTGCGAAGAAGTGAGGACTTCGTCAAAAGAAATTGGAATAAAGCTTTGGATGAATGTGAAATGGATACAACCAAATCTGGGCGCCCAAATTTGCCACTCTCTCAGGAAACAAAGGACATCATTGAAAGCGGTACGCGTAAGCGGAAAAACAGCTGTGCTAAACTTTCTAGAGAGATCGAAGTGTTGAGGGGAAAGATAGATCGTTAGTGGTGAGATCATTCGACTGTACCGTCATAGGCAAGGTTTAAAGGCTTGGCATAAACTTCCAAAGCCAAGAAAAACTCAACTCAACATCGATGACAGAATGTGGTTTGCCCATTATCTTGAAGATTGGGATGTGGATGATTTCATGCATTTAGCTGTCTCCGATGAATTTTTTGTTTACGTAACACGTCGGCCTAACTACCAAAATGATCGAGTGTGGGCCACAACACCAGATGAAATCGATGACAATGAACATTATCGCGAATTATTAAAAAGTCCAGACTGTGTTGGTGTGTTTGTTTTGTTCACTGCAAAGAAGCTCATATGGGTGCTGAAGCCAAATGGTCAGAGTTGGGATGGACAGTATTTTCGTGATATTCTATCCCAGCATGTCATTCCTTTTCTAAGAAACCCAAACAATGTTATGGATGTCGATCAGGTCACACTTCTGCACGATAAGGCCCCCTGCTTTAAGGCATTAGCCACTCAACAGTTGTTGCGGAACCATGAGATCGATTTCTTTGGAAATGAAGAATGGCCAGGAAATTCTCCTGACCTGAACGTCTGTGAACACATTGGATCAGTTATAAAGGACAAGGTTGAATGTCTCTTGTTTCAAGAACCTGCAGCAAATCGATTTTCGAAGGATACAATGACGCAACACATTGAAACTGTTTTAGCAAATTTGTGTAACGATCAAGATCTATTCACGTCACTTTTGGCAAGCTACCCAAAGCGAATTCAGGCTGTCTTGGAAGCCAATGGCGGGAACACCAAGTTTTAATTGTTTCCCATTAAATGCAGGATTAAATTCTCTTTTGTAAGGTATGTTTAGTTTTACTGTACCTCTAATGGTTTAGGCCATGGGCGGGGGGGCTAAGGTTTATTGGAGCCCCGTACTAGATTAAAAAGTCTCAGTTGAGTTTTTCTTTTTGTCCTTCAAATTCCGATCTAAAAAACGACATTACTTATGGGATGACCTGATAGATGATATTTTCTCATTTTGGCCTGACCACTGGAACAACTTTGACATTTTCTTTGTCATTAAATGATCTTGTTCCCTCAATTAAATTTAAATATGAATGGGAGAACGACAAACAATTACCTTTTCTAGATGTTTTGGTTATTAACAAAAGCGGAAAGCCCAATTTCACGGTCTATAGAAAACCTACTCATTGGAATTCGTACATTCATTGTTTTTCATTTCATGATGAAGGGGTTAAAAGCTCAATTATTTCTTCCATGTTTCTAAGAGCACTGAAGATTTGTAGCCCACATTTGCTGGACCCGGAATATTCAAAGATTTGGAACATTTTTAAGGATTTAAAATATCCTGAGTGGTTTATCAGAAAGGCGTATTTTAAATCCAGAAAATCTTTTTATGCCCCTCGGGAACCTTCAGTTAACCAAAAACAATATGTGAGTTTGCCTTACATTTGCGGCTTAGAAAGAATAAAACCGTTGACGAAAGATTTTAAGTTTGCTTTGGCGTTCAAATATTCGTGTACCGTGAAAAGTAAATTGGTTAGGAATAACGTTGCAAAAGAGGATTCACAAGCCTGTGTCTACAGCATTCCCTGTAAAAGTTGTGATTTAGTATACGTAGGAGAAACTGGAAGAAATATTGAAACCCGTATTAAAGAACAAATATGCCTTCAGAAGTTGTAATACTAATAATTAGTGATGGGACGATACCAAAATTTTTAACGATTCCGATTCCGATACCACTAAAAAGTCTCGATTCCGACGATTCCGATTCCGATTCTCAATATTTTTAAATATAATTCTATACTTGTTTTTCTGGAAATTGTCATATTTTACTCTGGTAAGATTAACTATTAAAGAATCGTTTTAAGAATCGCAAATCATAGTACAATTCTCTCGATTCCGATTCCGATTCCTGAAAAATGCTCGATTCTTCCGATTCTCGATTCCGATTCCGATTAATCGTCCCATCACTACTAATAATGCCATTTTTTATCACGCCAGCCAAAATAATCATGCTATAGATTGGGAATCAAGTAAGGTACTTTATAAATGTAATAATTATGTCAAAAGAAAAATAATAGAATTTGTATGTATAGAACAAGAAGATAATTTTAATTTGTGCGAAGGTACTTATAAGTTGGACCCTTTAATGAGATACTTGGTCAAAAAATCCCTTACGGCGTCGGGTGAACGGGTTGTAACCTAAGTGTGAATTTCTTAAAGGTCTCTGGAGTTTCCTTACTCGCTTTTGGTTCATTCGTTTTTTTTTTTTTTTCCCGGTAAAATGTAAATGTAATAATAAATGTAATAATGGAAGTAATAAATGTAGAAATAAATATAAATGTAATAATAAAGGTAATAAAATAAATGTAATAATTAATGTATAGTGGACCTAGTTTTTAGCCGTTTAAGGTGATAATGATTTAATTGTATGCAATGATTAATTGATGCAATGACTGATTGCTTATTAATGAAAGGCTGGGTTAATAATTTATATTGTCATACAGTATCACCGATTGGAATAAGTGGTTATTTGATTAGGCCCACCATACTATTGGAAGTGACAGGTATGGCAGCGAGGGTCACCAGCTTGGATTACACCCAAGCAAATTAATATTAAGGTTATAAAAAGTACCTTATGGTTTTGTAGTTTAATTAAGAAAATTGTTATATTAATTTTCACAGTGAAAATTACAATGGAAAGACACTGACTAGAAAGCTTAACAATTCTATAATGACCTTTGAAATACGCTCGTTTATGTGAGGCTTAATGGTATACGAAATGGGACACAACCTGAAATATGAAACTTAGCGAATACAAAAATAATGCATGTACGTAATAATATAACCAATAGGTTATGTAATACACTGATTAGGGAAGCTACAGATTATGCATAAATGATCTGTGAAAGAGGCTTATTAATAACACAGAAAGCGCGTACGTTTTGGTACACTGAATAGAATAAGTTTCGGTACTTTATTTTATTATGGAAATAAAGCCGTTATTTATTCACTGTGGTATAACAAAGAATTAACGGTAATTAATTGATAGTTTTACGTTATGCTTATGACATAGACTTAGCTAATAAGATGAAATGTTAATAGCTTAATTGACACGTAATAAGTAATATACTCATCGATGGTATGTAAATGGCATGCAACATAGAACATTGAATGGGCCTAGTAAATGATATAAAGAATGCACGAGCGTTTGGTACATTGAATGGAAAACATGACACTCTGATTAAGTAGGCTAGATGATTGAATGGGCCTAGTAATGATATAAAGAATGCACGTGCGTTTGGGATAGGCCTAATGATAGTTGAGGGAATATACACTGTAAATGAATTAGGCCTGCAGTAGAGAACTTATTTATCGCACAAATATATAAGTGAACACAATAGCGGATGATGTGAATTACAGGTTCTGAAGGACACTTGAATTAGGTAACAGGCCTACTGCGTTATTAACGAGAGTCAATTGGAACGTTTAATTACTCACTTTGGGAGTATAGCCTACCGTTCGGCGGTAGGCTAATGTAGGCTTCACAAGAGTACTTAGAAGAGGATGTACTTAGCTTACCGGGACGATGAAACCGCTGTTGAAGGAGTGTTGAAAAGGAACCTATTACCGTAGGCTCGAAGTGTCGTTGTCCGTTAAGCTTCTCGAGATGATGGAAAGTCTATAAATGATCCTGCAGGCGTAGGCCCGGTCGCGGTGGATGGAATGAAGAGGATTTTGTAGGAGTAGGCCCGGCTGTCGGTGTCTCTTGGAAGTTTGTTCCGTAAGTCAAGGTATGATGGGCCTAATGGAGTCTCGTAGACGACCGTTCTTCGTAAAGCAATAAAAGCTGACCAGATGTGGAGTGATTTGGGTTTGTAGCTTTCGCCGTCGAGTCACGCAAGGTGTCCACCTTGAGGATGCTTCTCGTAGCGTTGCAACCTTGCCGGTGCTTTCGAGGATGATTGACAACTGGTTGATGCGGTAATGAAGAGACCAAGGGGAATTCCTGATGCCGTTGTGGTTTGCTGCGGCAGTATTGGTAGATCACTTCCAATGATGCTTCGTTTCTTGAATGTGGTGTTGAAGTGAGCCTTGGTCTTGAGCCGGTTAAAGCTGATGAGGGGGTGACAACGTACAGAGAGAGTAGTCTAACGAAATGGAAGCGCTAATGAAGTGAGGAGTAGTGTGAGTGGGTGCTCGCTTTTATACGCAGTTCTGTGA
>JAJOZX010007836.1:157500-205950 GCA_023014485.1 Bathynomus jamesi | reverse complement strand
CAATCGTATTCGCGCACTACTTCGTTATAAAATTCTAACAAATTAGTTAAACAAGACCTATGGCGTCGAAACCCGGGCTGACTACTATTAATCAAATCTCTACTTTCTAAGTGATCGATAATACGATCCCTAACTACGGATTCCAAAAGTTTACCGACAATTGACGTTAAGCTAATGGCCTATAATTGCTAGCTACCGCGCGGTCGCCTTTTTTAAAAATAGGCGTGACGTTAGCTAATTTAAAGTCTTCAGGAATAATCCCCGTTTCGAGTGACTGATTAAAGATCTTCGTTAAGGGGCCTACGATAACTTCTTTCAAATCTTTCAAATGTCTGGGATAAAAAAGCGTCAGGGCCTGGAGCCTTGCTAACTTTTAGCCTATCGATATAATGCGCAATCTCAGCCTCGTAAACAGTTATTTCATCTAAAATAGTCTCGCAACTAAATGGAACGATATCATCCACGTCGGGGACATTATTTACGTCTTCTACGGTAAAAACTGTCGCAAAAAGTTATTGAAAATACCCGCCATCGCCTGAGCGTCAGAAGCCAAAGCGCCATTAACATCCACTAGAGGGCCTATGTTATTTTTTACCGGCTTACGATTATTAACGTATTCAAAAAACGTTTTTGGATTATGTTTACTATCCGCAGCTATAAGTATCTCTAAATTACGCTTGGCATTCCTAACTGATCTTTTAACCTGACGTCTAAGCTCGATATATCTATTAAAGTTAGCTACCTCTCCATTGCGCTTACTAAGTCTATACGCTCTATTACGCTCGTTTATAAACTCTCCTATTTCCCTACTCCACCACTTCGGGTTTTTCCCTACTCCACCACTTCGGTTTTTCCCTACTCCACCACTTCGGAGTAGCTTCGACGTCAGGTTAAAAGATCAGTTAGGAATGCTAAGCGTAACTTAAAGATACTTATAGCTGGGGATAGTAAACATAACCCCAAAAAGTTTTCCGATTACGTGAATAATCGTAAGCCGATAAAAGATAATATAGGCCCTCTCGTGGACGCCAATGGCGCTTTAGCTTCCGACGCTCAGGCGATGGCGGGTATTTTTAATAACTTTTTTGCGATAGTTTTTACCGTAAAAGACGTCAATTAATGTTCCCGATGTGGATGATATCGTTCTATTTAGCAGCGAGACTATTTTGGATGAAATAACTGTTTACGAGGGTGAGATTGCGCATTATATCGATTAACTAAATGTGAGCAAGGCTCCAGGCTATGACGAGTTGTATTCTAGACATCTGAAAGATTTGAAAGACGTTATCGTTGACCCCTTAACGAAGATTTTTAATCAGTCACTCGAAACGGGGATTATTCCTGAAGACTTCAAATTAGCTAACGTCACGCCCATTTTTAAAAAAGGCGATCGCACAGTAGCTAGCAATTATAGGCCCATTAGTTTAATGTCAATTGTCGGTAAACTTTTGGAATCCGTAGTTAGGGATCATATCGTTGATCACTTAGAAAGTTGCGATTTTATTAATAGTAGGCAGCAGGGGTTTCGACGCCATAGATCTTGTTTAACTAATTTGTTAGAATTTTATAACGAAATAGTGTGCGATTCCGATAGGCATAGAGCGGCTGACGTTATTTATTTAGATTTTAAAAAAGCATTCGATACAGTTCCGCATAGAAGATTAATTGCGAAGGTCAAAGCGCACGGTATATGTGGTCAGGTAGCTAACTGGTTAGAGGAATGGCTTCGTGCTAGGAGACAGAGGGTCGTTGTTAATGGTAGTGAATCGGGTGGTTGGATGTAGGTAGCGGTATCCACAGGGCTCAGTTTTAGGCCCATTGCTATTCGTTATTTACATTAACGACATAGATGTAGGATTGACTAGTAACGTGTCAAAATTCGCGGACGATACTAAAATAGGCGGTAAAGTTATTAACGAGGACGATAGAAATAGGCTCCAAGACGATGTAAATAGGATTATGGAGTGGAAGGATAAATGGCAGATGCAATTTAACGTAGACAACTGTAAAGTTTTGCATATAGGTTCTCGTAACACTAATTACACGTACACGATGGATGATAGAGTTAGCGAGCGTTGACGAGGAAGTAGATTTAGGCGTACGCGTCTCTAAGGATTTAAAAGTTAGGAACCCGTGTCTGGAGTCTTGCGCAAAAGCTAATAGGATGTTAAACTTTATAGCGCGTAATTTCAATTTTAAATCGAAGAATATTATATTGTCTCTTTACAAGTCCCTAGTGAGGCCTCATTGAGAATATGCCGTTCAGTTTTGGTGCCCGTATTTGTGTGGGGATATTGATAGGTTAGAAAGGGTTCAGCGTTGCGCCACGAAACTAATTCCGTCATTGCGCAACAAGTCTTATGAAGATAGGATAAAAGAGTTAGACTTGCATTCGCTGGAAACTAGGAGGTTAAAGGGGTTGCTTATTGAAATTTTCAAAATCGCTAAGAAAATCGATAACGTAAATTTCGATAAACTGTTCACTTTCGGTAATATCTATACTCGTAATAACGGATTTAAGTTGCGTGGCAGACGTTTCATTACTAATATCGCTAAAAACTTCTTTACGTTTAAAGTAATTCATAAATGGAATAATCTTCCCGCGTCAGTCGTGAACTCTACCAGCGTTAATGTGTTTAAGAATCGTTTAGATAGGCATTTTAAAAATGTTAACATTGTTTAATATAATAATAAAACAATTAGTAATAGGAGCTCTGGGGGTGGTGATCGGGGATGAGTCTGTTGACGACTAATGCCAGCTTGTTACATGCCAGCGGGTTATATGCCAGCAAAAAAAAAAAAAATTGACTAACACGAACTTAGAAGTAACTCGTAGCGTGAACTAACCCACTTTTTGTTATTCTTTATACTTTTCTTTTTCCATCCTTATTTGCATGTCTGTTACTCTCTTCATTGCGTGTCTGTAGTTTGCATGGTATGATAGTGCTTGAGTTAAGAATGTGTTGCATGGTTTGTAATGCGTTCTTATTTTACTTCTTTTCATCTTTCACCCCTTTCCGGCAGAGTGGGCTGCATCCTCTACCTCCCTATGGAGTGGAGGACCGGTCTACAACAGCTGGAAGTATTCTCTTCGACTATTTTTCCGACTTGTCGGCAGTGGCCAGCGGATGATGATGGTGTCTTTCTTTCTCTCTTTCTGAATGAATTTTAACCCACGAGTGATAGGTTTTGCTACCTACTTAACCCCTTATTCTCTTCTTTTAATCCCTTACTTTCTTCTTTCTCTCGGGCTAACCTTGGAGTGGATCTTAGGTCTTTGTTAGCCTTAGCTTTTGTAGATCTGTAGATAGTCGCTGTAAGCATTCGGGCAACATATCTTCTTTTAGTCTGCGTCGCACATATTTCAATCCGCCACTTCCAAAAATTGAAATCTTCGTCTCATCACTTCATATTACATTGTACCAGTCTTCTAATGTCTATCCTTTATGTTCTCTTGCCCACAGAAGGCGTTTCCTTCTCTGAACTGCATTCAGGTATGGTTTTTTTCTAGGTATTCTTGCTTTAAGTCCACTGTCAAAAGGCCTACGCCTTACATTTCTGTCACTTATGCTGACACCACTTGTTTCTAATGTAGGCATTATTTCCTTTGATGTCCTCCGACGATCAGTTAGGGAGAATCTAACAATACGCCGGTTGTCCTATTCACTTGTCTTCTTCCATTTCTTTTGGCAGTTTTGACTGTACCAAGATCTTGAAAGCGTTGGCAAACCTTTCTTATTCCAGATTTTGTTGCCCCATCTTTGAGTCTTTTGGTTATTTGTTCGAATGTGTAACCTTCTTCTCGAAGGGTTACAGCTTTTCTTCGCTTACATGGTGTCCAGTCTTTCCTAATATGAGGGGACATGGTCAACAGCGACAGTAATATGAAGGGATAAAGAGAAGAGGAGACTTTGTTATTCGCTGAGGCAATATTTCCAATGACATGTACCTTTTTGTTGTTTGCACGTATATTCCAGCTTATTTTTTATAAAATTATGCTTAATCGTATAAGGAATGCCTAATAAACACTTTTCCTGCAAAAAGTAATTAAAATTAGAATTCAATTAACCATACTCGACTTTAATAAATAATCATGAAAAATGAGAAAGTGTCCAGAATTTTGGCCACTAATATATATACATATATATATATATATACATATATATATACTGTATATTCGGCACAGCCTTTGAAGTGCGGAGGAATTCCTACTCCAAAGTCAACTCATTAAATTTATATCACTAAATGCTTATAAAGGTATTGAACACCATTATTATCGTTATTATTTCTAATCAACTGTATATATTTCTATCCTTAGTATGTAAACTGGCATCGTATTAATAATATTTGTCATATGGACTATAGTCTGCCAATAAACCTTTTTATCTCTCTCTCTCTCTCTCTCTCTCTCTCTCTCTCTCTCTCTCTCTCTCTCTCTCTATCCGTCCTGCACATGCCGCAGAGTCGACTATCGTAGAAATTTCTAAACGCACACTTATGTATCACTGCCCAATCAGGAAGTCATCGAGCTTGTGATTGGTGTACAGCTATTCGTCACTCGAAATGGGGCAGTGCAGTCACATATAAAATGGGGCATTTTCAGCTCAGCATCATATTAGCTGATATTTTGCCTGTGAATAACCACGCATTACTAGCCGTCATGGAAACAGCCAGTCAGTTAGAACTCTATTGTTTACCAGACTTATATGAAGTTGGAGATCTTGGGTAAGCACACACACACACACACACACACACACGAAAGAGTGATTTTATCCTGAATTCCTTAAGGGCTGAAGCCACTAGGCTGATCTTCGCAGCAGCCGATCGGCACGAATTACTTTCAGCACAGGTCATTGCAGACATTTGTGACGACGAATAGGATGATCCAGCGGAAAGTACCACAAGTGAAATGTGACTACAAATAATTTTTAATTACATAATAATTTAAAAACTAATTTGTGAAATGTGATTTAATCTGATTGCCGTTCTCGGTATATATATATATATATATATATATATATATTATGTGTCATTCAGCTCAGTGATTAATACAGTCCTACATTATATTAATCAAGAATCCTTTGTAAGTGTTAATTAATTTTATAAAATCCATAATTCATCCATATTTTGACTCGTACCAAGATTGAATTACTGCAAACTTTAAAGAGAGGGCATTAAAAAGGTCCTGGTTTCGAGACCCGGTGATGGCAGGCGATGCGTAGTATATCCAGCTGGTTAAAAGTACTTCCGACTCTAAATTAAAGTAATTGTCAACTGTGTTTAGATTAACTGCTCCGCAATGTCTCATTTAAAAGTTATTCGGCATTTTCTCTTAAAGGGGATTCATATTTCTACTTTTACGTATTAATTACTTCATAATCCATAGGCCTGCAGACTTTCTTCAGAAAAATGTATGAACAGACCAAAAATAATTTTAAAATTTATGTCTACAACTGTAGCCTTTTTTCCTTAAAGGGCCGATGCGGAACTCGGTCGTGTTATAGAAACTTTTTCGTAATATTTTTGAAGAAACTCAAATCGTGGACGAGACTTTGGAGACGGATGTACAAGTTTTACTGCACACTCAGCGCAACGATTGTCGTATCATCGACGAAGTGATATGAGTTTAATTTCTTTTTGTGTGTGCTTGTGTGTGTGTGTCGGGGAAGAAAAAGCCATGTCTTCAACAATTTATTAAATGATAGAGCCAAGAGCAATGTTTTATAAAATAGTACATACTGTAATAGCGCTTACTGTATGCAACACAATTTTACGTAATATGTCCTTCAATATTTCTCACACATATAGGAGTGACACTGGCATAAATTTTTTTATATATTATATATTTATATCCAACTTAAATTAGTTACAGGATTAGCATCCATTACATTTTAAATAAGCTACAGAGCATAAGACTCATCCTTAAACGCTACACAAACTAACATTATTGGCAACATTTTATATTTTATACAATATGGCTGCAATTACTCAAGCTACATTATATATATATATATATATATATATATATATACGCGTAAAACATCACAATACACCGAATGCGTACAAACGGGAACCGATTTTTTTATCTGACTGCATACCAGAACGTCATTTTACGCTGTGTCACACAAATCGAATAATTTTTAAAAATTTGTAAATTCGTTCCCACGAGCCTTATGCAAAAGAAATGAAAGGCAGTAGATCCCGCAAGTATTGCTTTAGTACCCCTGTAATTGGTAAGGACTCCAGACAATTTGGGGAAAGTGCAATTGTTCGAGAAATTTTACAATAATAGCGTCATTTCAAGGATGAACCCCCAGTGAGTTAAAATAGTACATTCTGTCCCTATTTTTAAAATAGACGGCGATCCAATGAATCCCTTCACCATCGCTAACATCCGTATTTAGAATAAGTGCGCCGTAGTGCCAGTGTCTCGTAGCTGGAATCTTCAAGGTCTCATTCTTTGCAAACACACCGATAAATTTGGAGCGTGTGATTCGGTCACTATTCATTACTCTTTGGAATGTATTCGCATTCATTTTAAAAGTCTCTGACTATACCTTTCAACCTATCGATCCATATTAGGACTTGTGATTCGAGGTATACTAGTACACTAATAGGGGCGTCTAGAGGCTTGGCGAATTCCAATCTGACTGAGATGTTTCCACTCTGCTGTGGACTTAAGTGCGTGTTTACACTAGCAGTAAGTCCAGGATGATGTTAAACGGGTAAAGGTTAACTTGCTCGATGAATTCCTTCTGTGTTACGCCAATTCCTAGGTCATTGCAAGTACCAGCAATATGTGCAAAATTACTATAAGCCCTCGAGCAAAGCGGGAACACGGCTTCTGTTGAATAATCCGTTTCTAATGTCCCCCGTAAGGCGACTGCATTGATTTGTTGGATTATATTTTAAGACCAAAATTTTCGAAATTAAAGGCGTTCTTTTTATATTTTCCATTCACAGAAATGTGTTCCTGCATCCCAATTAATAACCTTTAAGGTAGAGCTCCCAGAGCGACGTTTTCTAGCTGATTCAATGCCAGCCCTACTGGCACGTGTATAGTTTAATCTGTACTTTGTGCGTGTAGTAATTTTTTTTCCATTTTGAGTTGTTTAGCAGAGCTTAATTTCACTAGGCGCACGCGAAGATATGTTTCCATAACATGAAGCACCACGGGCTTTGTGTTCTCTTTTTGGTCAGCCCTAGATTTAGATTTAAACAGATCTCAGGATTCGTACGAGTGAGCTTTATTTTCATATCGACCCTATTCACAATCAGCTTCCCCTGGAATGTGAAGTTTCTATGCAGGCGTCCGAAGCATTCATATATATTTTAGAATTTTTAAATTTGTCCTTTATACTGCTTTCGTCTTTAGTTTGATAATAGCCCTCGGCAGTTAAAAAGGTGTCCGCTTCTTTTGAAAAGTTGAGCATATTTTCGAGATAGGCTCGTAGGTGATAGTAACCCGTTCCTGCCAAGATTTTGAACTGGTTTAAATACACGTCACACTGGCTGAATATGGAGTGTAGAAAGTTTGTTTCTGGAAATACAGCGTATCTGTCTTCGCAATCCGTTCCATCTGAATGTGCTATACGTTGTTTGGCGTACATGTGCATACAGTTTGGATCAAAAAAAGTAAGGGCCTGCGCTGGGGATCACGAATTCTATAGGGGCAATCGGGGAGTTAATGGTGTTTAATGGATTAATTGTAATAAAGTCACTGTGCTCAATAAAACTTGAGTTGGGGCGTGTCAAAGAAGGATAGCTCTGATTTACAACATTGTGAACTACACGAATGGATGAAACGGGCCATGGTGAATCAGAAATAGTGGCACCTCTCTCAGCAAGTAGTAAACAACCTATGATTCATAAGAGCAATGTCCTTAGCTTATATCAGTTCAAAAATTATCAACCATAGGTTTCAGTCGCTTAGAACACTTCTTTTTTGATGTCCTTTTACGTTTAACACCACGTGCTGGTAATCCCTTCTTCTTACAGACAGGCCTCTTTTTCTGCTTCCAACCACCACGCATTTTCCTTTTTGCATCTTTGATGATTTTGTTCCGTGTGCGCTTTAAGTCTTTTTTAGAGCTTTTTTAGGCTTAGTTCCCGCCATTATGTCTTCTACCGTGTTAAGAACTGATTGTAACGCTTTTCTTCCGAGATATCTGGCACAGCTCTTCAGCAAGGGGACAGCCGTACACAGTATAGATAAAAAAATGACTCCAATCCCACTCCCGCGCTGGTATTTCACCCCTCGATAGACTGTGAAAGGCCTTCGGTCATTATAGCACCGTGCGACGAAATTGGAGCTTCACTGTTAAGCTCCCGTCACCGAATTGAAAACTTTTCCCCTCAATCGTTCTTATATATTTGAGATATTGGTTAATAGATTAGTTGCGACATTGACATAATGGGGCTTGTCATATGTAATGCTCAGGCTCCTTCCTCTATGATTGGGGATGTGAGCGATACGCAGCAGACGCGCCTGGGTATCCCTGACAAACTGATGCCCTACGATATTACTGTAAATATAGCACATGTCTGGGGAAGGATAACCATCATTCAATTTCTCCAATTTCAGCTGATACACTAGCTGGACAAGTCATGTTGTGTTTCGTGAAAGGTCTCTTTGGGGGGGTTGCTCCATATCGACCCTCGGTTATAATTTTGAACAGTCCTTTGTCTTTAATATTTCTGTTAGCTTGTGATTTTAGGGTCAGAGTATGTGCAGGGGGTATCTTTGTTTACGATTTCGTATACGAAATCATCCGTAAGAATTGAGCTTTTCAAACTACCGTTTAAGTCTCTCACAACATCCTCGGCCGCACCATAATGACTTGAGCCTAGTGTTACTAGTGTACTGTAGTACTGTGCCTCCCCACTCCGGGCGGCACGCATGGTCTCGTCCCGAGTTACACCGGCCTTTTCACACTCATTACGGTCTCTAAGAACCGTAAAAACGGATTCTTTAGTTTCAATACTTAAAAACTTGGTAGCCATTTGAATCTCGCATATTCCAACCTCATACAAATCACGACCCAACTGGACCCAATTCACCAGGTACATTTCTCTCTCTCCTGATCCTTTGCTACCAAAATTTTTTTCAATTTTAAACACATTTTTTCCTAAATTAAATGTCACTTTCTGCAGCTCCTCGCCGTAAAAACCTCCTGCAATTTCTTCCCCATTAAAATCTTCAACGTAATACAGCATTATCTCGTCTTTAGGTCTCATAGCCCTAACTTTAAAAATCTCACGTGTCCAACATTGCTCAAATCCCTTCGCAAATCTATTACCCGAACGCGACAGCCTTACATAATCATTGATTTTGAAACACGCAGAGTGTGGTGGCACTCATGAGTGTCTTTTCTCACCGCACGCTCTATGTGCGTGCCTCTTTCTAAAATTTCGTTAGGTGTTGTACCAATAGCACGGTGGTGTGAACGATTTTAGGATGAGGCCAGCGAATCCAGAATGTCTATATATCTGTATGTTTTTTGTGTGAAATAGCGATGCATGCGTTCCTTTATGGTACGTTGAACTCCTTCAGCTAAAGAGGCCTTATGTATAGAATTGCTAGTGTAGTAACTGATATTAAACTCTGTCAACATGCTCTGAAGAGCTCGGCCTATAAATTCTTTCCCCATGTCCGTACAAAAATAGCCTGGAATCCTGTTTTCGTTCAACATTAACGTTTTGGTAGCTTTAGCAACTGTTTCAGGCGATTTATTTTTCAGGGGAATTAGCCAAAGATATCTAGAGAATACATCTATTATGAATAGGATGAAGCGGTAGCCACCATTATACACTGAGTATCTTTGCATGTCTGTTAAATCCGCTTACTAAAGAGAGTCAATCGAATCCGCTGTTGTCTTGGCTGTTTTAAACCTTTTTCTCACAGGCTTATGAAGTGTATAAGCATCCTTCTCCCGCAAAAACCTCTTAACATCTTTTTTCTCTACTTCCTCATTATAAACACCTCTGAACAGTCTATCAACGCCGCCGTAGGAGGTTGGGCTAGAAATGTCATAACGTTTTCTTAATATATTAGTATGCTATTTGCGTATTTTAGAAGCACGCGGGGAGGATTGACCGTTGTTGTTTAGTTTCTTCTTTCTCCTCTTCAGAGATTCTACCGCTGGGGGTGATGGCGTGCTCAGTTGTGACACATGCATGGCTTGTTCCAAGTCTTTAAACCTGTTCAGATTTCCTATCAATGTTTTGGGACAATTATTTGTTGTAGTCTTGTTTTAATATGCTTCCATCCTGATGGTGAGGGCCTATCCCACTTTCACCAGGTCATGGACGATGTCGAAGATATTCGAGCCCTGTACCTTTGTTCCTTCAGCAATGACCTTACCCGTATCGGTCCACTGTATAATGGGATCCTCATTCAATAGATTATAAAGATTTAAGCCTTTATTCCTCAATGTATGTGGGAGACTACTTTTTAATACATGCTCGATATGTTCTGGGGTCGATTCGTTATTCTTTGACTGGTCGTCTCTAGCCGCGACCCCAGGTCCTATGCCACCATGTTCAGCGTCGTCTGTGGTGTGCCTAATAACTACGGGGACCTCTATCATTCTTATAATTTTCGAACTCATGAAGAAATTTTTGCAGGCTTCTTGGTATAAGATTCTTTTCTCATCAGATAACTTTTCACTGTTTAATAGGTCGAACAATTCGCCTCAATTCTTTTAAGCCTGCTTTTACTGGGTTCTAGAACCGTATCTGGACTCTTTGATCTTTGTAGTGAAGCATACATCTCGTGTCGAATCACGACTACTTTCTTCATTATATTAATCTAGTAAAGGCCCCAAAACTGAAAATAAGATGGGGAGGAATGAACCCCCTCTTTGTACAATAATTCGTTTTTTCTTCCTCACAGTTTGACTTTTACAAGCTAGTGTGCGTATTATATTCTTGTAACGGCGTAGATGAGCCTTTTGAGGGGTTTTCATTGGTACATTACATTTTATAACGTTAAGACAGATTTCACAGATGAATTTTAAAAAGTCGGAGTAAATATTTTTAACAAACATCTGTTGCATTGCCCGGGGCAGTCGATGATATATTTTTATTAATTCATGGTATTTCTTTAGCCTCTTTGTCATTCTGGAATGTACACCGTTTCAGGCTCGTTTGGGAATATATTCGTTCTTAAAAGCACCCTAAACGTGTTTCGCGGGTGAAGGTCACAAAGCCCGTAACGTTGGCTTGTAGCTTCTTTATAAACTTCCAAAAACTCCTTACGCCAATTCGGGAACATTTGATTGGCTAATACCCCAATTTGTGACACATTTCTACGTTGTGCGAATAAGACTAGATATTGTGTATTTAACGACACATCGCGCATGTATCTATTTTTGAAAAATAGATTCTGGTTGATGAATACGCTTATGTTAAAATGGTGGGAGAACATTGGAAATGTCTCGGCAAACGTTTTATTCATTTCTAATATGAGATCGTCAATTACAATGACTGTTTGTTCATTTCCCTTTAACAAATTAACGTCACATACACCTTTGTGGAACAAAATATCATCTTGGTACTCGTTCAATACTGACTGGTATGTCGAATAGCACCATATGACTTTATGCACAAATTTTGAGAACATCTCCCCCTTATCTTTAATGATTCTAAGCATAAATACAGTTTTACTACATCCTGTTGGACCAGATATAATACATGTGGATGGGCTCCTGAACCTGAATTTTTCTACAGATATCATCTCTAACACATCACACTCCGAAGTGTAACATTTACAAATTGAGTAAAATTTTAAGTGATGCTCCTTATATTCTACAGTCTTTTTTTCCTCTTCCCAGAACCGTGAATGATGATGAGGGCGAGGTACTGCGCCAGCAACATGTCCCCATCATCGATATTACAGACGATTGCGACGACAGTGTAGTTGTGGCTACAGGCTCCACCCCCGCTAGCGAACCCCCACCAACGCCTGCTCTAGCGCCCCCACGCGACAATTCAAAGCGGAGGCATGATGATGATTCGCCATCCACGTCAGGTATAAAGCGTGCCAAGAGTGCTTCGGCTGTTAGACCCCCAGTAATAGAGCCCCAACCCTCTACGTCTTACGATACGTCCCCCACACTAGTTCCTTCCTCAAGTAAAAATGTGCCCCCTTATTCCTGTTCAATTCCGGTCGTATCCTTCACAGCAGCAGCAGCTTCTCGTTCTGTAGAGATGGTATAACATTCGAGTTGGTGCACACCGCACGTAGTCAGGGTTGACCCTGGAGTCACATATAGCAATGGTGTTGAACACGGTCTGCGACGCGTAGTTGAACGTATTGTGGCGTTTGCCCTTCAGAACAGCGACCGTCGTGAAGTCAGGACGAGGTTGTCCTTTGGGTTCGGGTCAGATGACGGGGATGTAGATGGTTTTTGGGTAGTAATATCATACAGACGCTTGGCTGCTGTAGATATAGAATATATTTTGAGGCGTATAATGCAGGCCTCCCAAAGTAGTACAACCTTCAACATAGACAGCTTCACGATAGATATTGCCCGGGTATTCCGTGTTGCGGGACATTCAGCGACACCTTATACGCTTAACTTCAATTCGCAGGCTATTTACAGAAGGCATATAAACACCGAGCGTGGTTGCGGCTTTATAGCAGTAGTCTTAGCCCATATGTTTACTGTACTAAATACCTGGGTCAAAAAAATTTGGTTGCCTACGATTATGCAGCGTGCTCGTAAACTGGCTTCAGATTGCAAGCTTGAGTTTGACTGTAATATGGGTCCTGAAGAGCTGAGAAGGGTAGAGCAGGAAATGAATGTTCGTATAGTTATATTTGGAATGGATGATCGTCGTAAGACTGTATATGTTTTTAAAAGCAGTGAGAGACCGTACAAGACCCCTACTTATTTTAGAGCTGTCAGGGTCAACGTATCTCCCCATCCGTAATATAAGGGACCTTTACGCGAGTTATGATAAAAGTCGAAAATATGGAAGGCATCATGATTTGTGTAAGGGATGCCTCGAGTTTGCGGATGATATAGTGAAACATTGTAAGGAATGCAACATGGTGTGTGAGCAGTGTAAAAGCTCCAAATGTGAAAGTAGTGTAGTTGAAGCTGAGAAGAAGATTAAAATGTGTGTAAACGCACATTTTTCGATAATAAATGCTTTGAACTCCATAAATCAATTGGTATTTGCAGGAAAACGAGAATCTGTGAATGTGGTATGTTTCATATGATGGATAACACTGGTCAACATTCATTTTATTGGCAATCATATTAGAGTGATTTTGGGGTAACTTTGTGGTGCTGATTCCGAATATGACATCGGTTTTGCTAGATTGGCTCTAATTTATGAGATAATTGGTACCCCATTGAAACACGTAAAAATGCAAAAAATTTAATGTTCAGGCGGAGCCTACTTACAAATCGCATTGAAATTGTCTCAAATCATACAAAAGTAAACACATGAAATACATAATGGCATTTTATTCGGTCTCACCATCTAGAATGTTCCGGTAGTTTCCCATATGCACGCGTTATGGTTACGTTTCCTATTAATTGAGGGTATTCATTATCTCAAGAACTAGAGCCAAATCGGAAAAACTACTTCATTTTGGAATTCAGCAACCCCAAAATACCCTAAATTCGTACGAATTTCCTTGGCAACGAAAATTTTTTTTTTTGTTGACCTGTGTATTGGGGGAAATTGATGCATATTGAAATGTGATGAAATTCACTGTTCTACATGCCATGAAAAATATAAGACATATGGTATAAAGCATGTATGCTATATGGAAGATGCTAAGCCTAAAAATAGACCTTGTATAACTGTGTACTACGATATAGAAACATATACGGCTGCTGAAACCAAAGAGTTTATCCCACATCTACTTGTAAGCCAGACTATCTGCGATGAGTGCATGGAAGTCGAGTGTGATGATTGTCACAAATGTGGCAAGCGAATAAACGTTTTTAAAACGATCGCACACGACAACCCCGTTAAAAAAGAATGACTGTGTATATTCTTGCCCATAACGGTGCAAAATTTGACACCCAATTCCTTTATAATGAACTGCTTGAACACGAGTCATCGGAGATATTTACAGGCGATCCCTTGAAAAGAGGAAACAAACTTTTACAGATACAAATAAAAGGTAAGGTTCAGTTTAAAGACACTTTATTATTCACAACTTGTAAATTAGCCAAGCTACCCAAGGTGATGGACGTAGCCGCCGAAGTTTCAAAAGGCTATTTCCCATACACTTTCCTCACTAGCGACACTTTAAATTACGTAGGACTACCTCCACCCAAACATTACTTTAACTATGCTAACATGAGTGATAGTGAACTTGAAGATTTTGACCGCTACTACAACAGTTTTAATGAAGATATTCCTTACAATATAGCAGATGAATGTGATGAATCGTTAAATTCTGTACCGATTCATTGCTTTGTTGTACCTGTAATTCCATACATTGAAACCAAGCTTACCCTTTCGTCTATAGTTAATTTCGCAGCCATCCCCTACCTAAAATAGGTCAGATAGGTCTTTAGTTCTAGGTATTACCTCTAGGCACGGTTTGGGTCGGTGCTACTGTAGTATGCGGTCTACCTACGATTGGTTAGGTTTAATCATGATATTTTCGTTAAAACTAACGAAAATATCATGACTAAACCTAACCAATCGTCAAGGGCGATTGACAATGGGATGTAAACAAACAATTAGTAAACAAGATAAGAAGCTATAATTAAAAGGTAGACCGCCGAATCGTAGGTAGACCGCATACTACAGTAGCACCGTTTGGGTCTTAGGATTACGTGAAAAACAATATTTTTGAATACTAAACTAAAACTAAACGAAAATGTACCCTTCGTAAAGCTGTGGTCAGAATTTAGTGATCCTAGCCTTTTATAAAAGATGGGGTGTATTTCAATGAAATAGGGAATGCTAGGCTAGGTAGGTTAATCGATGAGAACGTTTGAAAACTGTATAAGTCGAAGCCTTCTTTAAACGTTGTGGGTCCGGGAAACGCAGGGCCCGACGTGAAAAATAGTTTAAAACGCCGATCGTGGTAAAAAATAATTTAAACGTCTCTTATTGTAACGCGCATAGTATTAGAAATAAATTGAACAAATTTAAGGCGATAATTTATTCTGGAAACTACGATATAGTTGCTATAACCGAACCGTGGTTAAATACCGTGACTCAGGACTTGTTGGGGAAACTTGATATAGCGGTTTTAAACTTTTTACTAATGATAGGTTACATAGGATTGGTGGCGGCGTTTTGGTGTACATTCGTAATTCCCTTAGGGCTATCGAGGTTAAGATAGATTTTCTGGCAGCAATTAATGCGATATGCGTTGAAATTAGGGCGCGTAGTATTAGTTTTAATTTTGTTGTTGTTTATAGACCTCGCGTTCAACCCCTTGATACCGATATTAGATTTTACTCGCTTCTTGGTAACTTTATTAATAATCGGAATAGCATAATTGTCGGAGATTTTAACTGCCCTAATGTTAATTACGAGACTTTTACTGGTAATGATGAGGGTTTGAGACTGATTGAGTTCATGGAAGATAATTTTTACGACAGATGGTTACCGAACCAACGCGCGGTAGTGGATGAGAGTAGTGGACTGGATAATTTATTTATGGGTAATTACGCAAATTTTCATTGGGAAGCGTTTAAAGAAAGTTTTATGAATATCGAAAGGGAGTTTATTCCTCGTAGGCCCAAGCGCGCTAGAAATCATGGTAGGCCCAAGTGGTGGACTAGGGAAATAGGCGAGTTCATAAACGAATGTAACAGAGCGTATAGACTTAATAAGCGCAATGGCACGGTAGCTAACTTTAATAGATATATCGAGGTTAGACATCAGGTTAAAAGATCAGTTATGAATGCTAAGCGTAATTTAGAGATACTTATAGCTGCGGATAGTAAACATAATCCAAAAAAGGGATCACTTTAACATATTGCTTCCCAAAGCATTCGGGAAGCAGCATGTTAAAGTGATCCCTCCTGGGAAGCAATATGTTAAAGTGATTAACACTGGGAAGCAATATGTTAAAGAGAGGTTCCTGGGAAGCAATATGTTAAAGTGATCCGATAATTTAACAGGTTTTACTTATCTTATTTACATAATAGAATTTTTAAGATATGTATATAAGATACATATCTTGAAAATTCTATTACATTCAATCATATTTCCGGTTTAAAAATTCGGATCACCTGAAGATCAGGGCCCCCAGCCTTCTTTAGTTAGCTTAATAAGGCTAACTAACGAAAATATCACGACCTGACCTAACCAATCGTCAAGGGCGTACAATTGATCTTATAAGGCTACTAGAGAAGGTTCGGGCCCTGATCTTCAGGTGATCCAAAAATTCCATTACAGGGTTTTGCAGTCAACTTTCTTATATTTGCAAATCAACTGCCGCGAAAATATTTTGTCGAAGCATATTAAAATATTTTATCCTATGTAAATAATGGTTCTCTCTTTTTTATGTTTGCAATCAATAATAAATTTGCTGTTTTCTTATCTTATTTTGGTTAATTTGCAGAGTTTAAACTTTGGGTGGGGGGATACAGTTGAAAAGATCAACAGTGGGGTGGTGATTGTTGAAAAGAGTATGTTAGGCAGGAATAGTTTAAAAGATCCAATTAAGGTTAATAAATTCCTCTGTTTTACGTACAGTTGCCGCATATGTAATGTTCCTCGCCTCACAGGCGACTCCGTACATGTGGCAACGCCGCATCGATAGTCAAGGCGCCCCAACTGGGGAAGGTGGGTTGGAGGGGACAACCGAGTCCAACAACATATAACATTGACATACAGGTTAGACGCCATTCAGAAATTATGTAATACTATTTTTGCTAAAACCTGACCCACCCATCCTGTAACGTTCCATAATGTGTGGGGTGGAGGAAGTGTTACATACCATTTTAGGGGGTGCCTGGTCTAGCGTTACAGAACGTTCCTGGAGGATCTGGGGTGTCAAGTTTTAGCAAAAATAGTGTTACGTAATTTTTTAACAGCCCTTAATTATAATGTAATGTCGAGTTCAACGCTGTTCACGATCATATTAATTGTTTATCTTTATGAACACAATGTTTACTAGTCTTATACAGTAATAATGTTCCATTATGATTACTGCAAGTCTATATGAACAGGTACCACAATACAACTTTTTATATACTAGTGAATTTGAACCAAAAATAGACATTACACAACCATCCTTCACACTCTCTCATTCTTCTTCCCCACCCACTAGTCTCGCGTATATTAAATCATTATGTAACAATACTAATAAAGCTGTTTGTAGAGTCCGTGTGCAGCCTTAAACCTTTACTAACTTGCGAATCTACAGAATCCGGAGCGTTCCGTCACAAATTAAGCACTGTATAATATATATATATATATATATATATATATATATATATATAGTATTGATATTGACCAAGAAAAAGATGAGACAGTGTGAGAGAGAGCGAGGTAGAGGGGAAGAGAGACTTTGTGGAAATGGCTTATCGATTGTTACACAAAGAACTTGTTAATAGTTTCGATCTGAATAACATTAACTGATTATCAAAATCACATAAGAATAATCCACGGTTATACTAGCCTAAACATACTTATATATACTTATAAATTCATACAATATTATACTAATGTTTGTGAAATGACGTTGATGGGCCAAACCGTGGTGTTGATACTGCTACTTGCTCTCTCCGTCCAGGAGAGACTACATATGCGAATGTCAGTGGAAACGGTAAGGTGACGGTTGCATGAAGCAGGATATCACCACCGGTTTGTGGCTGATGCTTATTATATTAATAGTGCTTTCCAGATTGTATTTGTATTATCAATGTGGAGGGATAATGATTTAATCACGATGGACAGATAAACCCATTAATGTTCTCCAGATTTCCTGTTGCATTATCAATGTGGAGATATTATTAGATCTTAAAAAGGAATATATATATACAATAAAACACCAATTCTTTATTACAACAAATATGCAATGGTTGAGAATGTTTTACTAAATAGTTTATCATACAAAATACTCACAATTTGTCATAGATTAACATAAATGGCACAGCTATACCCGGTTCATAGTTAGTATTTGATCCATCCCCCATTATTGTCTATTACATCTTGTAATCTGCGTGGCATAAATGCAACATGGTTATGTATGATGTGTGGGTTTCTTCGGAACATCTCCCACTCAGCCATAGTGTGATCCAGCAGCTGGCGGCTGGTCCGCTCCTGCCCAGGCTCCCACGAGTTCACCATATTCACCACACGTTCTCAATGGGGTTGATGTCACATCCCATACTAGGCCAGTCCAATAGTTCTAGATTTCGCTGCTCCTCGAACCACCTTCTAACAATCCTGGCGGGGTGGATGGGAGAGTTGTCCTGCAAATAGATTTTAAATATTAAAAGTAGAATTAGATTTTCCATACTCTTCATCAGTAACCTACTATTCGAGATAGGTTTTAACCCTTATGTCAGTGGTAGCGAACCTTTTTTGCTGGAGGGGCATTTTTACTTCTTTTGATTTAAAAAAAACGAAATTGGGTCACAATAATTTATTTACTTACTATTTTTAGTGAGAAACTTGTTGGATTTTAGCTGCTAATGTTTTGATCCGAGGTTTATATTTAGTTGCCTTTAGTCTCACACATGCAGCACTCATATCTGTGCCAAGGCGATTCCTAGTGGTGGATTTGACGAAATTCTTGGAGGAACACAACTGTTCACATGAATAAGATGAAACAGATATTGTTAGCAGAGGCAATGCTAGCTTTTTCATTGATGCAAAAGAATTTGGTAAATAGTTCCATTCTGCAAGAATAAGATTCTCTACTCTTTCTATTGATTATTGTTCTCTGGTTACACCCAAAATTGACGACTCCAATTCCTTTTCTTGTAACTTCATATTAAGATCAATAAATTTAGTCTTCCTACTGCACTTTCTTGGAAGTCAACTAATTCCATTTCTAAATTACCAATGTCAAGCCAATGAAAAGCTAATAACTGAAGATCTTCAAATTGAATAGTATGGGGGAATTGGATGAATTGTAATGTTGCATCAATTTGTCGGAATTGTGAAAACTTCTCTGAAAATGATTGTCTGGCACCTCTTATTATTGAAGAGTACTTTTTGCGCACGTCGGATTTATTTTCTTCATTGCAAAATATTTTGATGTCAAGAAGTGTTTCTGCAATAATGGAAAATATTTCAATTTTTCTTCTTCCACATCTTTTGATAAATATATATTTTTTTCAAAAGCTTTAATATTTTTAAACATTGATGATACAACACAGCCGCGACCTTGCAACTTTTTATTTAAAGCATTGTAATGCAATATGAAATCAGCGAAAAATGTACGTCATTCAACCAATTCATGTCAGTCAGTTCTGGATATTCATGTTCCTTTTAATTAAAAAATATCTTATTTCTAGTAACAATTCAACAAAGCGATTCAAAACTTGACCACGACTTAACCATCTGACATTGTTAGACATGACTAACCCTGAAAATTGAGAATCAACCTCATCTAATAGTTTGGTAAATTCACGTTTGTTAAGATCGTGAGCAACTATAAAATTGACAATCTTTGTCACAAGAGACATCACATTTTCCAAGTGATTTTAAACTTTTTTTTGCCCAAAGAGCTTTTTGGTGTAAAATACAATGAAATTCAACTAAAGGGTGTGTCACTTCTTGTTTAAGTAATTGAACAAATCCAACATTTTTTCCAATCATACTCGGAGCTCCATCAGTCGTCACAGATACAATATTTCTGAAATTAATATCCCCTTTGGATGAATTCCTTCTTGAATTCATTCATAATATCCTGTCCTGTGGTTTTCTCAGGGAGTGTCATCAATTTAATTCACTCTTCCTTCATTATATTTTTGGAATAAAATCCTAGACGGGCCTGTGATGTGACATCTGTACTTTCATCCAAACAAATTGAAAACATTCCAGCATTTGTCAAATCCAATAAAAGTTGATCAGCTACATCTTTGTCCATGATAATTATTCTATATTTGACCGTATTTCTGGCCACAGGCAACTCATTAATATGTTTAATTATTTGATCTTTATTCTGAAAATCTTCAAATAAATAATCTGAGCAGTTTATAAAAGCTTCTTTTAAATAATCACCATCAGAACGTGGTTTTCCGTGTTGAGCTGTAATATTGTTGTTTGGTTTAAAAATTCTTTTGAAAATAGCAGATTGTTGTTGCTGTTGGTTTGACTGCCGCATAATAATTTCATTCCTTTCCTCATCTGACATTGAGCACAAATTTTTGTGGTTACTTTAAAAAATGTCATTTAATATTATAAAAGCGAGTAACAATGTCCACTTTGCAAATACAACAAAAAGCTTTATTATTTCGTTTAATAACACCGTATTTCACAGTCCATTCTCCATGAAATAACCTTCCAGTTCCACTACCTTCAGAACTAGTTTTTCGTTTTTTTTTTTAGACATTTTTTTATGGGTGATAATTTCTGACCTAATAATTTGACATTCCCAAACTTAAGGACTTGAACTGCAAGACTGGGAAGGCGGATGACCGCGCGGCGCGCACCATGAGTCGGTTGTCATACCATACACCCACGTTTTTAAACGTATACTATACGTTTAAAAACGTTTCAATGTGTATCAGCTGTTTATTTCAGTGGGAGAATAAAATAATTTTAAAACTGTAAGGCAGAAAATATTAAAAATTAAAATTATATTTTATTTAAATAAGAGCTCGTGGGTCACTAAAAATTGTTTCGTGGGTCAGTGGTTCGCCATCACTGGACTATGTATTAGGGGTTTCTCTCAGCTCAATATAATTGTGCGCCGTTATACAAATAATACAGTCTGAGTCTGCAGTTATCTAGAATAAAATCCTAAAGTATTGTCAAAGTACTGAAAGAGTTAAAGAACAATTTTATGACCATTATTCGTCCCATGTAAATGTGGTAACCGGACATACAAATGCGTGTAATACATAAATCTTACTCTAGTAAGAGTATAATATTCTATAACACACAAATACAACATACCTGCATAAAGATAATCTGGTCAGGATAGGGCAGGCATAAGCGCGTACAGAAGGCAGCATCACCTCCTCCATGATCTCTATATACTGATCTGCCGTAAACCTCCTGTGGATCTCAGTCAGCTCTCCGAGTCCTTGCAAGTGCATCCATCCCCACACATTCGCCGTCACGTGCCCACTTCCATGCCACTTCGTAAATATTTTGGCGGGCATATCTCGCGTTGTCCTGTCGCCAACACCGAAGACGGTCATGAGTTGTGGACGCAAACGTCTTCTCGTCAGAGAAGATAACTGCTCCAGTATGCGAGATCATCATTTATATGCTGGCGAGCAAACGAGAGCCTGGCCTGACGATGTCGTTCCTCGATCCTCTCTTTTTTGGCAGGAGTACGGTGGTGCTTCATGCAACCGTCTCCTTACAGTGTCCACTGACACAACCATATGTAGTGTCTCCCGGATGGCGACTGCGTTGTTGATAGGATCGTTCTGCACTTCGTTGATTATTCTCCGGTCTTCTTCTAGGGTGGTCTTTCATGATGTCCCACACTTAGGACGATCTACAGATTCCCAGTCTCCTGCTACCTCTGCACCCACCGTTGAATAGTAGGCTTCGAAATTCCCAGTTCCATGGCTATGTCAGCTACAGAGAGGCCTGCTTCCCCATACCAATTATTCGGCCTCGCTGTGCAATTTTATCTTGAGCTGGATTCATTTTCAGAGTCGGTGTTCGTCATACGGTGTAGAAATATGGTATGAGCATAGATCATGCGAGTAACCATGTCAACACCTCGATTTGGCCCATCAACGTCATTTCATAAACATTAGTATAATATTGTATGAGTTTATAAGTATATACAGGGTGTACATAAAGTCAGGATCTATTTTGTGAAGCACTTGGAAATTATATGAAATTCAATCATAAAATGATAAAGTGGTAACATTTATTAAATAATTAAGAGTAGGATTCGACGTGACGCCCTCAGTATCCCTGCACAGCTCAAATCGTTCCGCAGCATTTCTAAACACATTCTGGAGCATTCGCGGGGTTATGTTATCTGCAGCAGTTCGTATACGTGTACGTAAATTTTCAAGACTCGTAATCTTCGTCTGATAGACGTACGATTTGATAAAGCCCCATGCAAAGAAATCTAAAGGGTTAAATCTGGTGATCTCGCTGGCCAAGGTCTGTTGCTTCCGCGTCCGATCCAGCGATTTGGAAAATGTCCATTTAGATAATCCTGAACAATTTTGGCATAGTGACAAGGAGCACCATCATAGTGATAGACGACGGTACTAACAATCCTATCCCCAATCAGCTGAGGCTCATGGAATTGCTGCAACATGTCCAGATAAATAAGCCCCGTAACTGTAGCCTCAGCAAAGAAAAAAGGACCATAAACCTTAGATTTTGTTAAACCCATCCAGTCATTAACTTTAGGTGTCTCTTTCCCAATTTTGGACGAAATCATTCGGTCTTTCATCTGCCCAAATTCGACAGTTATGGCGATTTACTTTTCCACACGTATGGAAAGTGGCTTCATCACTAAAGAGAATGTTGTCCATTAAATTATCACTCCAGATTTGTTCTACGAGATCAGCACACACAGCACTTCGTCGAGGGAAATCTTCCTCATGTAAATCATGTAAACCTGCAAATGATAGCTTTTCTTCTGCAAATTAACTTTCAGAATTTTGTGCACAGATGACGTCGGGAGGCCGAGTCTGTGTGATGCAGCACGAACGGACGTACGTGGCTCCTCAGTGATAATTCCGCGTACTGTATTCACGGTAAGATCTGACATACACGGTCGTCCTGATCTTGCTTCACCATTTACAGATCCCGTTCGTTTAAATTTGTTCACCAATTTTCATATTGTCTTGTCTATTGGCCCCGGCTTATGAAATCTCCTTCTATACTTCTTTCTGATGTCATTGTATTTCTTTCCCTCGATTCGCCAAATTATTATTGCCACACGCTCTTCTGTATTCATTCTAAGGGCTTCTGAAAAGAAAAATAGAAAAAAATAATTATTTCACAAAAATAGATCCTGACTTTATGTACACCCTGTATACTGTAAATCAGGTTAATTTCGCGGCAGCAAATTTTCGCTCTTTCATATCCTTGAACGAGTTCGCGGCATCATAATTTTGCAGTCAACAGTTGCTAGTTATAATCTTACAGATTAAAATGACGTTATGAATGACGACATTTATTCTGGACTGTGATTGGTCGAGGTGGTTGAGGTCGTATATCAAGACAAGTTTTACCTCTTGGTATGCGGATAAAGTTTCAGCAGCATTCAACGTAAATGAATCTCTCAATAAAATAGATTTGAAGCTCTCCACACTGAAACCTATTCATGCTAAATGGATTGTCTCTGCATGGGATAACCTACACAAAATGAGGGAAACTATTCGGAAGGGTTAGGAAATTAGCGGCATTCATGACATTCTTGTTATACAGTAATAATACATTATAATTTAAAATGTTTTTACTGCTTTACTTTACAATGTTTTATTACAATATACTGTATCTACTTTTCAAATAAAGTATTTTAATGATCTAAGTTTTATTTTCTTACTATCTTCCGAAAATTAGTTTAAACTGTCAAATTTTCGCCTGCTGGATATTTTCGCAGGCAAACATTTCGCATTCACTAGTATATAAAAAGTTCTATTGTAGTAGCTGTTCATATAGATTTGCAGTAATCATAATGGAACCTTATTACTGTATAAGACTAGTAAACTACATGAAGTTCAACGCTGTTCACGATCATATTAATTGTTTATCTTTATGAACACAGACATTATATTATAATTACCTATATGTCAATGACTGCACATTCAATTGTCCTTTTGATATATATGTCTGTTATATGTTGTTGGACTCGGTTGTCTCCCCTCCACCCCACCTTACCCCAGTTGGGGTACCTTGACTAACACTGCGGCGTTGCCACATGTACGGAGTCGCCTGTGAGACGAGGAACATTACATATGCGAGCAACTGTACCTATAGCGTTTGTCTTTGTTTCTAGATTCCTTTTTTTTTTTTAGCTTAGAACATTTATTTACAAATAGGAACATTTTTGGAGGCACCTGATATATATATATATATATATATATATATATATATATAATGGGGTGGCTATGAGCATATAGGGACAAAATTATTTTTTTAACTTTAGAGTTCGGAAGATCGAATTTTATTCTTTATCATGAGAAAACTTAACATGCCATTTTTTAAAGCACTCATATCATATTTAGGGGTGGCGCACAGCAGTAAAAAAAATGTAGAGTACTTTTAATCGATAGTAAAATACCCCATTTATTTCTTTGCAAAATTTGCAGACATTATTATTGAAATGTTTATATGAAATATTCATATGTTTTCAGATATATAGTTGTATTTATGATATAATATCAATATGTAACTACATCTTGTGACTTTTGGCATCTGAAAAACTGGCAATGAGCAAGCTGCAACTGAAATCCTCAGCAGGGTTGCCGAAGTTGGTACAATTGTACCAAATCTGGTTCATTCGACCCTATCTGGTACATTTGGTACAACCTTCCTAAAATTTGGTACAACTTGAACATTTTATTGAATGAAGTACTAATCACTTCGATTTTATACAGAAACGAATATACCAGGCACTTAGGTGCATATCTTAGTCTTGGTGAAATATATCGTGGAGCTAGAGTAGAAAGTATTTACTTGGAGCACTCTTCTACTATTCCTAAGAAAGATCTTGATGAATTTCAACTTAAAACTTTGAACTTCTATATAACCTTAGCAAAGGAAATGTACAGGCGCTTCATATCGTCTAACATGTTTAAAAATTTAGAATTGCTTGAAGCCCTAGATCCCACAAATGTGAGGGAAGGAAAGCCTAGCTCTATAATTCCTTTAGCAATAAAGTTCCCCAATATAATTAGTGAAGAAGAGTATGAAGATGTAAATAAAGAATGGCGAGAACTAATCGTTATGATATGCCACTTTCATCTGACAAGGTTAAGGAACCGGAGAAATTTTGGTATGCAGTGTCCATGGAAAAATGTGGTGACCAACCTCGATTCCCAGCTTTATCAAAATTAATGCTTAATCTAATGTCTTTGCCCCATTCATCTGCCGCTGCTGAGAGAATATTTTCCCAAGTAACAAACATCAAAACAAAAAATAGGTCTCGACTCAAAACACATACCCTCAATGGGTTACTTCACAGCAAAAATTTATTAGAAACTTGTGAATGTAAATCATGGCAGCCCTCTCAGAATCTGGTTGATAGTGTAACAAATAAGACATGGCGTTTGAATGAACGCTTAGAAGACATGGAAATGGCTCAGTTTTAATAAAGGTACGTTGTTTCTGTACATTTTAAATATTTGGTACAAGTTTATTAAAATTTGGTTCATTTTACTATCTTCATTTGGTACAATATGAAAAACTTCAGTGGCAACCCTGATCCTCAGTTAACTACATGCTGAGGAAGTGTGTATGTGGTAGTAATTCGTGCTCCATTTATTTCACGCTTAGGAGTTTCACGCCCTAAAATTTTAATTTTTTTTTGCAATCATGGCTAGGACTAGTTATAGTACTCGTTCTAAAATAGATATATGGCTTGTTGGTTTAACTTTATCAAAAATATTGGGCGATAAACTCCCTTCTCAGCAAGTTTTGGCACATTTTTTTACCATCATTCAGAGATGAAGCTTCCTTTGAAAGATAGTGCTAAGAACACTTTGATCAATGTTATGGGTTTCTGGAAGAAAGTCAGTATTCCGACTGTGCACGAACATGATCTTATTAAGCGGTTGCTCAAATTTCATTCTGAATGGAAAGCATTAAAACAAGTAGGTCCCGTCGATCTCAAAAGCAAATTTCCAATGAAACACACTCCACATCACGACTCAATGAACTATCTGACATTGCACACGAGAATGCTCTGTCTATGATGAAAATAGAAGAAGATAAGAAATTTCTTATTGCTCAGCGCAGTGGAAGGAACGGTCACATAGCTGGCATTGATAAAGTGACAACAATCAAGGAAAGAAATAAGATAATTAGAGAGCAAAATTTTATTAGCCGCAAGGGAAAACATGAAAAAGAAATACAACAACTAAGCAAAGTTGCAACAATAGATTCAAGTACCAATAGTGATAACGAGTTGATCCATTCGGAAAATAGTACATCTCAAAAGTTAAAGTTTTTTCTCAGGGTGACACCCAACCACAATTGAAGAAAGCAAGACCTCAAAACATAATGACTCCCGAATTAGCGCAAGCTCTAGACTGTACAAAGACCAGCAACCGAGCAGCAGCTCATATCGTTGCTGCTATGACAAAAGTTTAGGATATGATGTAGAGTCACTATCGATCAATAAAGATTCTATTCGCATTAAAAGGATGAAAATTAGAAAAGAAACTTCAGCTAATATCATTGAACACTTTGCTCCAGAAACCCCCCTAGTAGTTCACTGGGATTGAAAAATGCTACCTGATATCACAGGAAAAAAGTCTGTCGGTCGTTTGCCTGTGGTAGTAAATGGTAAAGATATCGGCAAGCTTCTTGCAGTCCCAAAACTTACCTCCGAAAGTGCAAAAGCAATTGCAAAGGCTGTTGTTGAAACTGTTAAAGAATGGAATTTAACCAACCAGATCAAAGCTATGTCGTTTGATACCACGGCAAGTAATACAGGAAACAGAGGAGGTGCCTGCATCCTGATTGAACAAATGTTGGACAAAAATCTTCTGCACTTAGCCTGTCGTCATCATATCCATGAGATTATAGTTGGAAATGTATTTGGCGTCCTTTTTGGTCCCCCATCAGGACTTGACATTGCTTTATTTAAGCGATTACAGCTAGAATGGAGTAACATTGATAAGAGTAAGCTTAAACCAGTGATTGGTGATAAAGTGACCTCAAACATATCTGAATGGAAGGAAATAATTGAATTCTGTAAAACTAACCTAGAAGAAAGTCAACCAAGAGATGATTACCAAGAAACCTTAGAATTAACATTGTTGTTTCTGGGACAAATAGTAGTATGGGCGCAAAAGGAGAGAGTGCAATGCAGTTGCAAATGTTGATCAATGTTGCAAAAGTTATGCAACAAAGGGGGATGGGAAATGTTGCAAGAAGTTATGCAACAAAGGGGAGGGGAATGTTGCAAGATATTATGCAACAAAGGGGGAGGGAGAATGTTCCAAGAGCAACAAGGGGTTATGCGACTTGGAGGCGGAATTATCCCCCAAGAGAAAGAGAGAGAAGGAGAGAGATGTGTTCGCCTGGCAGGAGCCAAGCGCATATTAAGACTTCAGCCAAGCGGCCGTTGTCTTAATATGTTTCTAATCAGCCAGCTGGCTTAATCAGCCAGTTGGCTTATCTGGCTGATTTGCCAGTTTGCGCTATTTATTTAATTAAAGCATATATTCTGGCTTGATCCGCCAGTTGGCTTAGAAGGCGTAAATGGCTTGCTCAGGTGTACAGGTTGAGTTGCCAGATACCGCTATATATTTAATTAATGCATATATTCTTCACAGTTGGTTTAGAAATCCGTTTTAGAAGCCAGCCAATTGATATAATTAAATGCCGTGTACAACCAAAAGAATTAAATAAAACACCATAACATCATTCTGTTTATTTAGACGAATTAATGGAATCAGAAATATATAGAAAATAAATATACAATGGAATATATATGATCAAAAATAAGAACAATAGCATAAGAAACACGGATGATGAATATAAGCACACCGGACAAAAAATTAGTCACCCCTAATAGCACCGATAGTAGGAAGTTCAAGGTCACACAGAGGGCGCTGATGTAGCATTGGTAAGTGACAAGTAGCGGTGACGTAGCACACAGGATCAGATCTGTTTCGTGAGGTGGTGAAGAACAAAGTGTGTGTTGGATATAGTCTGCAAAATGGGTCGTGAGGCAGACGTTACTCAGTGGCAAAAAGGAGCCATCGTGTTTGGCAGAGCCCACGGACACAAAATGTCTGAAGTAGCCCAATTTGTTGGTGTGTCAACGCGTACTGTCCAGCGAGTTTACAAAGAGTGATGTAGTTCGCAATCAACTGAAAATCGACGGCGTAACTGTGGCCGGAAAACAATTCTCGACAATAGTGACCGCCGCCATGTTTCTCGTCTAGTAACTGCAAATCGTTTTCAAACCAGAGAACAATTGCTCCAAGAAACCAATGAGGTTCTCCAGCGACCAATTTCCGAACGGACATTGCGACGAGAACTGCATGCGATGGACATCTGGAGCAGGGTACCACGGAAGAGGCCGCTGTTAACAGCAAGTCACAAATTGGCACGTTATAATGGGCTCAGAGGCACAAAAACTGGACTGCGGCAGATTGGAAACGTGTAATTTGGTCCGATGAGTCCCGTTTTTGTTTGTTCTCCAATGATGGGAGGCGACGAGTACATCGCAGGTCCAATGAAGCCTTTAATCCTGAATGCGTCGAAGGTGTTGTTCAGGCTGGAAACAGAAAGTGAAGCGCAGGACTCTGGCGGAACTTCGGGACCGGCTGATGAACGAGTGGCAGCAAATCGATGTTCAGTACATGCACAACCTCGTAGAGTCTCTGCCTCGCCTGATTCGTGCGGTTATCAAGGCCATAGGCGCCGTCACACGTTATTAGGTACATTCTGAGAGGGGTGACTAATTTTTTGTCCGGTGTGCTTATAATAAATATACAATGGAATATATATGATAAAAAAAAAAATAATACCATAAGAAATACGAACATGAAATATATAATCAATAATATACAAAACGTATAACCATCAATATATTAGTACAGGAAAAATATATATATACAGTTATATTAAATAATTAAATATATTCAAAATAATAATATACGAAACGTATAATCAATTGCATATTAGTGCAGGAAATATATATATATATATATATATATATATATATAATATATATATTATAACACAATCAAATAAATAAATATACATCAAAATACTTTATGTTCTACGGGTTATATTAAATAATTAAATATATTGAAAATAATAATATACGAAACGTATAATCAACTGCATGTTAGTACAGGAAATATAAGCACACCGGACAAAAAATTAGTCACCCCTCTCAGAATGTACCTAATAACGTGTGACGGCGCCTCTGGCCTTCATAACCGCACGAATCCGGCGAGGCAGAGACTCTACGAGGTTGTGCATGTACTGAACATCGATTTGCTGCCACTCGTTCATCAGCCGGTCCCGAAGTTCCGCCAGAGTCCGTGGGTGTCTATTCCTGCGCTTCACTTTCTGTTTCCAGCCTGAACAACACCTTCGACGCATTCAGGATTAAAGGCTTCATTGGACCTGCGATGTACTCGTCGCCTCCCATCATTGGAGAACAAACAAAAACGGGACTCATCGGACCAAATTACACGTTTCCAATCTGCCGCAGTCCAGTTTTTGTGCCTCTGAGCCCATTTATAACGTGCCAATTTGTGACTTGCTGTTAACAGCGGCCTTTTCCGTGGTACCCCGCTCCAGATGTCCATCGCATGCAGTTCTCGTCGCAATGTCCGTTCGGAAATTGGTCGCTGGAGAACCTCATTGGTTTCTTGGAGCAATTGTTCTCTGGTTTGAAAACGATTTGCAGTTACTAGACGAGAAACATGGCGGCGGTCACTATTGTCGAGAATTGTTTTCCGGCCACAGTTACGCCGTCGATTTTCAGTTCATTGCGAACTACACCACTCTTTGTAAACTCGCTGGACAGTACGCGTTGACACACCAACAAATTGGGCTACTTCAGATTTTTTGTGTCCGTGGGCTCTGCCAAACACGATGGCTCCTTTTTGCCACTGAGTAACGTCTGCCTCACGACCCATTTTGCAGACTATATCCAACACACACTTTGTTCTTCACCACCTCACGAAACAGATCTGATCCTGTGTGCTACGTCACCGCTACTTGTCACTTACCAATGCTACATCAGCGCCCTCTGTGTGACCTTGAACTTCCTACTATCGTGCTATTAGGGGTGACTAATTTTTTGTCCGGTGTGCTTTTATATATATTATATATATAATATGAATAAAACCACGAAGGAAAGGAAACACAAAATGGTGCTCAAGCGCTTTCGTCTAATGACATCCTCAGGAACACTGAAGTACATAAAAGGGTAACAGCCTATATATAGGTTACAGAAAGAAAAAAAAAGAAAATAAATAACATACATACATACATACACACACACACACACATACATATACATACATATCTATATATACACATACATACATATATATATATATATATATATACATATATATATATATATAATATAATATTATATATATATATATAATATATATATATATATATATATATAATGCAATAACAGAGAAGTAAAAATAAAAATTAAAAATTAAAAATTAAAGGATTATCCGTGAGGCGTACAGATTTGTAAGGAATAATATCGATTTTTAGCACAAGATCAAATGGATTATAAAAATACAAATTTATATTGGAATACTGCCGGGTTTTAACACTGCCTATGGTCAGGTTTCGATATATATAAAAATAAAATGCAAATTAAAAGTTAATAAAGTAAGCAGACAAGTTTACCAAAGATTTAGTGTTCTACCTTTCTTATCTAAATCTGTTTGGAAGGAATTCAAAATAACAGGATCGAGTTGAAAAAGACCTTTGCTTATGTTGAAGTTATTTGAAAGTTGGATAATGGCAGACTCAAGAATATTTCTATTAACAATGTTGCTAGAATGGAATAAAAACTGAAGCATTATTCCAATCAATACAGTGGGCTAACTCTGACAAATGGACAAAAAGGGCACTGGACAACTGTCCCTGTTCTAACGGAATATTGATGCTGTTTTATACGTGTGTGCAAATCCTTTCCCGTCTGACCTATGTAAAAGGAATCACATTGTTTACAACCAATTTTATAGATAATGCCTGAATTATTGGTAGGGCTATTTTTTACTATGATATTTTTCACAATATTGTTATATGAAAATACTACATTAATATCCAAAAGTTTAAGTACATTAGCAATGCCTAAAAAGCCCGGGAAAAATGGAAGTACTAAAATATTTTTTGACAAAGTACGAGTGTTATTATTGACACGATAGAAAGTTCGTTTTGCCTTGTTGAGACAAGATTCCATAAACGCAGATGGATAACACAAATCACTTCCAATACCGTTGATTTTTTCCAATTCGGCATCGATGTATTCCGGACTGGCGATCCTAAGGGCGCGGAGAAACATTGATGAAAAAATGGCCTTCTTAGTGGGGTGTCATGTCCCGAATAAAAGTGTACGTAGGACAAATTATTTGTTGTTTTCCGATAGATACTAAACTTAAAACCTGGCTTTCCCTATGTACACGCACATCCAAAAATGGGATTGAATTGTCTTGTTCCACTTCTAAAGTAAACTTAATGGAGGGGACTTGATCATTTAACTGAAGGAGGAAGTTATCCAGGTCACGATTCATGGGCCAGATACACAAAATATCGTCGACGTACCGCAACCACGGGATGCCAACCCCCAGGATTCTCGAATATAAATAATTTCGATAAACTCCATATAAATATTGGAGAGGAGGGGCGATAACGGGTTGCCCATGGCCATCCCAAAAACTTGTTGATAATACTCGTTATTGAAAGTGAATTTACAGTCTTTGATGCAAAGCTTAATAAGTTCCAAAACAATGTGTGAAGGTAGTGGCAGGTCATACTTATGTAATTCTTGGGAGAGAAGTCAAGCATATCGTCTATCGGCACTTTTGTAAACAATGAACAAACATCAAAACTGATCAATCTATCGTTAGTTACAGTACGTGCATTATTCAATTTTTCAGTAAGATCCATGGAATTTTTTACATGTGAATCAGAGATAGTTCCGAGAATGGGGGACAAGACTTTGACAAGCCTTTGGAGAGTTTATAAGTAATAGAGCCCACCGAGCTAATAATAGGGCGCATAGGGTTGCCAGGTTTTTGGTTTTAATAAGACCGTAAAGGTAGGGCAGAGCAGTGAAGTGGACATGAAAAGCGGAATTAAGTCCTTATGATCTTTGAGAATGCGTTTCAAGCCACTATTAAATGATTTGATGACGTCATCCTGCGGGTTCTTCCTAAGTTTGCTGTATGTGGCGGGGTCCTGGAGAAGCTCGTTCATCTTTCCGATGTAGTCCACTTTGTCCATAATAACTATGGTGTTAGCCATATATCGAAACCTGACCATAGGCAGAGTGTTAAAACCCGGGCAGTATTCCAATATAAATTTGTATTTTATAATCCATTTGATCTTGTGCTAAAAATCGATATTATTCCTTACAAATCTGTACGCCTCACGGATAATCCTTTAATTTTTAATTTTTAATTTTTATTTTTACTTCTCTCTTTATTGCATATATATATATATATATATATATATATGTATATATATATATATATATATATATATATATATGTATGTATGTGTATATATAGATATGTATGTATATGTATGTGTGTGTGTTGTGTGTATGTATGTATGTATGTATGTTATTTATTTTTCTTCTTTTTCTTTCTGTAACCTATATATAGGCTGTTACCCTTTTATGTACTTCAGTGTTCCTGAGGATGTCATTAGACGAAAGCGCTTGAGCACCATTTTGTGTTTCCTTTCCTTCGTGGTTTTATTCATCATAAATATTTTTCACGTGTTACTTTCGTGAAATAATTTTCATATATATATATATATATATATATATATATATATATATATATATATATATATATATACACCACACACACAATTAAATAAATAAACACATCAAAATACTCTATGTTCTACGGTGGAAAACTAAATTCACACGTAATCTAGTCTACATTCACATCGTTATTACTTTGCACTACACTATATATATATATATATATATATATATATATATATACACACACACACAATTAAATAAATAAATACACATCAAAATACTATGTTCTACAGTGGAAAACTCTAAATTCACACGTAATCTAGTCTACATTCACATCGTTATTACTTTGCACTACACGGTAAAACCGTTCAAGTAACACTTCACCCTTCAAGTTATATGGATGTTTATTCTCGACATAAATGGCTTTCATATCGTTCAATACTATGTTTGTGCCCACTTTACATTCGGTTGGCAAGTTATCTTTAAACACGGCTAGAATACAATCAAAAGCACGCACAAAGAGGTCATCGTTAACCACAACATCATTATTAAATACAAGTTTATAAACACTCCTTTCCAATCGAGGGTTTTTTCTTACCGTCCTGAGCTTTTCAATCCTGAACTCTTCTTTACACTGCATAGCGGCAATTGAAATAATCTTCCAAGTCGTAACGACAGCTATTCATTATATAGAGGTACAGCTCTTCAGGGTGAACAATGTAGGCAAGCTCTTTCCTGAACCGCTCAAGTGTTTTGTACCAAAGTTCAGGATATTTCGAAGAATCTAAACCTTTTAAATATGCATCCAGCTCTAGACCATTCTCGCCTCGTTCATTCCTACATTCGATAAATCCGTCGAGCAGAGGGTGTATGCGTATTCAAGGACCGTGTCAAAATAACATATCCGTAAGACGAGCGTCTAATATAGGCTTCAGCTTGCGGAATCCGACGATTTCAAACATTCTGTCGAGGATGAAACGGTTTCGCATAGGACAAGAACGTTATTATCAGATGCATTCTTCCACATCAGTCGTATACCAGTGCATGGCTGTTCGTTATTTATACACACCGTGCAAACAACGGCATATGAGGGGGCGTCACTAATCTTCTCTCTTCTTCTACCTACACCTGCAGGTATTTTATAACGGTCCTCTCTCCACTTCTCAACTATCACGAAGACTCTATTAAATAAATAGCATTACGTTTACCAGAGTTTGCTTGCCTGCAAATCGTTTCAAGTACATGGTTAATGGTGCCTGTTTCACACCTGAACATGCGCAATCACTTCGTCACGGAGACATCGTACGAGGCGTTGAGAATGCTTCGCAAAGGAAGTTCCATCGTATTCGCACGTCTACTCAGTTCAAGCTCTGAGATGACTACGAGCCACAGGTGGACGGATCGGCTCGACGGGCGGAGTGAGTCACGCTGATGAAACGTGTACAGGTTTGTTCGAACTCGTGTGTTTCGTGATGTACACGGGTGGGCGGCTCGCTGGGGGGCGAGTCACACCATAGACTGCTGAAGCGTGTACAGGCTTGTTCGAACACTTGTGCCTGGACAAAGAATTTTCCGCTACATGAAGCAATACCGGCTTTAATGTTTTATCACTCACCAGACGTTCATTTCCACAAACTAAACATCTTCACAATCCGGTGCACTATTTGAGAGAAACATATGCCCATATTTATCCTTTTTGTTTAACAAGCGATACTCGTCTCTAAAGTCTGTTAAAAACTCACACAGCCCATTAGCCACAACCTCACTACAAACCTCGTCATGATATATATTAATATAGTGGTAAAAATACTTAAGATTCTCCATGATGACAAGATTTACATTCTCAACCGTAGGGTACGAGTAGTCGGTATGATGTAACATGACATAATATCGCTTGTCACACCACTCATCAACAAGACTCACTATCCATAACCGTTGCTTATCTTCTGAACGTGTTGCTTCTTCTACTTCGCGGTATATGTGAGCTTTTATAAAGGTTAGGTCTACAACATACTTCAATACATCGTTTGTACTACGAAATCCTACAATGCCCTCGCCAGAATACCCGTAGAGTATTTGAACATCTTGGTCCTTCGCACGGCTCAATGTAGCCTTAAAAGTATTAAAGGAGGGGGAATAGGGAGTTTTTCAGTATCCACCACATCTTGGCACTTTGCCGAATACCACTTCATAAACGTTGAACACGCAATATTAAAGGTAGCCATTACTATTTTTCTTCTACGCGGGAGAATACACGTCTGAGCTCAAGGGTATGCAGAGGTCAACTGAGCACGCAGGGATAGAGATATGCTCAGGTAGTGGCAGGAGTCACGTGCCGATCTTACAGTGGGCGGAGCTTAGCTTTTTACTGTACACACACACACACGCACGCACGCAAAGGAGAAAATGAAACCTTAATTGAAACAAATATACGTGATAAATAAACATATCTTAACAATACACATATATATAAATACAATCAAGGATTAAGGTAGCCAAAGGGTACGGTATCATAGGTACCAGGCACCTGGTAACGCTTCCTATAGGTGTTACGGCATACCTTCGTGCCCCTAAGTTCCTTCACACACCCCAGTTTCTGCGCCCGAAAATTGTGCGTCCCCACAGTCAGTTGGGGTGCTGGTCACCCTCATCTTCCAAGCACACTAGATCCTTCAACGAGTCAAAGTTAACGACTCGACGGTTCGCATGGTTAAGCGTGATACCCTTAGCCTTCACGATATACTTCATATCATCCCCTACCCTCACCCGTACCCCATAGGTTTTTGGCCCTGTTGATACAAACGAGCCTGCGTATGCACCATCACCATACTCATCTTTGATCTCGTCAGTTAGCTCTCCGAGGAATTCCCCAATAGCGGGCATGTATTCACCTTCCCTCGCTGTGAATATCACGCTATCTGTGTCAGCGTACAACACCCTCCGTCCAAGAGAGTGCAATAGGCCCCAAAGTTTGATGCGGGCGTAGGCCGTTGTGAAACTGGCTACAGGTATGTTTGTAACCCGTGAGGTATCTGTGGCCAGTTCGGTGATGTTGTACTTTATTATGTAAGTATTACCTACATTCACGATCTCCATAACCTCTTTATCGGGAGCGTTGGCATAATCCCAGACTTCACTATAACTTTGTGCCAAATGGACGTTCCCTTTGCCGGTATTCTGTGCAAATTTCCCCAAAGACTGTTTAGGCACAACTTTGCACTAAAGCGCTTGCCAGGATTCTTAACAATTTGGGATCGGTCAAGCTGTATACCTTCATGGGCACGGTAACGCTGAATATAAGCCGTTTTTTCATCTTCGGTATCAACCCCTCGCGGATATCCTGATGCTTCGACCTTATCCTTCAAAAAAGCGTTTATATATGGTGTGAAAAGGTTGGGTAGCTTCTGAAACCTCCACACCTCATGTATCTTCAATATTCTATACCCATGGCGAACGGCTAGGGCCAGCTCAGGCTTGTATATACACCTCTGATCTTACGCTGGTGGGTTGTATGGTCACAATCACCGTTGTTCTCTCTGCGCACTTCACGCACAGGGAAACATGAGCTTGTGATCTATAACGACGGGTAAGATCGGCATCCATAAATCGCGAGGGGGAGCACGTCTACGAAAGAGAGTCCAAAGTAGCGCTCATTCAAGTTAGCTGAAAACTCCTCGATGGTTGGTATGGTGGGACCCACCATTTTTTCAGGTGCACCTACGGGGTACGGATTGTTCTTCATCACGTAGGGGTATAAAGAGCAGAAGTCGTAGTAGTGGAGTTTCACGCCTCCGTAGGCGGAAAGTATAGCTTGAATGGGTTTGTGCGCCCTCCAAACAAGCTGTCACCGCATTTGAGGGGGTCCAACACCATTGAACGTTTGATGGCCTTATTTCTTCACGGTACTGGGCATCTGTTTCCATCCGTGCATCATACTCATGCTCCCACACGATTTTGTGAGTGAACTGGGAGCCTATAAGTTGATCACGGTTACGGGTCCATACGAGGCTGTCGGTGGGGATCTTCCATAAAAGTCCCCTGTGACGGCATATTCAGCGCGCGGGCATCCATGCCACCAGCAACCGTTAAAGGAATACACAGTCTTCTCACCAGTTGCTGGATCCTCACTTAGGCCGTCAACCCAAAAACCACGACCATTGACCTTAAAGGGTACTTCACCCGTGTTGTGGGCATGTTTTATGTATACCCCGGTCTGTTGCTGTAGGTATACGAGCCAGTAAATAGCCTTGTGCCCATAACTGCGGGGGTTGTTTCTGTGAATGGTTGCTAAGGTGTCTTTAGGCATGAAGTTATTCTTGAACACTGTAAAACATAATGAGGCGATCGTGGTTGCGACTTGCATCGGATCGCATTTGAAACGGTTATGGTACGTCATTCATGCAATAACGTTCACATTCATCGGCTATATTGTATGGATTAGCTTCATTAAAACTGTTGTAGTAGCGGTCAAAATCTTCACGCTCACTATCACTCATTTTTGTGTAAAGTAATGTTTGGCTGGAGGTAGTCCTACGTAATTCAAAGTTTCGTTGGTGAGGAATGTGTAAGGGAAATACCCTTTTGAAACTTCAGCGGCTACGCCCATCACCTTGGGCAGCTTTGCGAATTTACAAGTTGTGAATAATAAAGTGTCTTTAAACTGTACATTACCTCTTATCTGCATCTGTATTAGTTTGTTGCCTCTTTTCAAGGGATCACCTGTAAATATCGCACACGACTCGTGTTCAAGCAGCGCCTTATAAAGGAACTGTGTATCAAATTTCGCCCCGTTATGGGCATGAATATACACAGTCATTTTTTTTAACTTGTCCGCTAATTTGACAATATAGGCTACAAAGAGTTTCACAGGACTGTCGTGTGCATTCGTTTTAAAAACGTTTGTCCGTTTTCTACATTTGTGGCACTCATCACACTCGAACTCCATGCACTCATCACAGATAGTCTGACTTACGAGTAAATGTGGAATTAACTCTTTGGTTTCAGCATTCGTGTAAGTTTCTATATCGTAGTACACGGTTATACAAGGGCTATTTTTAGGTTTAGCATCTTTCATATAACATACATGCTTCACTCCATCCGCCTTATATTTTTCATGACATGTAGAACAGTGAATTTCATCGCATTTATGTTTGAAATTCCCCGTTATCCATCATGTGAAATATACTGCACTTACAAATCCTCATTTTCCTGCAAGTGTCATTTGATTTATGGAGCTCAAAGCATTTATTATTGAAAAATGTACGTCTACACACATTACATTCCCTCTTCTCGATTTCAACTACCTTACTTTCTCATTTGGGGCTTTTATACTGCTCACACACCACATAGCAATCCTTACAATGTTTCACCATATCATCAGCAAACTCGAGACAACCCTTACACATATCATGATGCCTTCTATATTTTCGATTTTTATCATAACTTGCGTAGAGAGCCCTTATGTTACGGATGGGGAGATACGATGTTCCTGACAATCCTAAAATAAGTAGAGGTCTTGTACGATCTCTCACGCTGCTTTTAAAAACATACACAGTCCTACGACGATCATCCATTCCAAATACGACTACACTTGCATTCATTTCCTGCTCGGCCCTTCTCAGTTCTTCGGAACCCATATTACACTCAAACTCAAGCTTACAATCTGAAGCTAGTTTACGGGCACGCTGCACAACCGTGGGCAACCAAATTTTTTGCGTCCAAGTATTTAGCACAGTGAACATATGAGCTAAAATTATTACTATAAAACCACAACCACGATCGACGTTTAAATGCTTTCTGTAAATAACGGGAGAATTAAAATTAAGAGTATAAAGTGTGGCACTATGACCCGCAACCTGGAATACTCTGTCAATATCTACCATGAAGTTGTCCATATTGAAGGATGTACCACTTTGAGAGGCTTACATTATACGCCCCAAGATATATTCTATATCTACAGCCGCCAAACGTCTGAACGGTATTACCACCCAAAATTCGTCCCCCTCATCTGACCCGAACCTGAAGGATAACTTCGTCCGGACTTCACGTTCGTCGCAGTTCTGAAAGGCAAACTCCATAATACGTCCAACTACGTGCCGCAGTCCGTTGGTATACAGGGATCCAGGGTCAACCCTAACCACGTACCGATTTCTAGTCAGGGCAGGGGTGGGGGAAGCGGTGCGTACCAACTCGAATGTTATACCATCCTCCACAGTATGAGAAGCTGTTGCGGAGGAAGTACCCGGAACTGAACAATGGGGCATATTTGAGGAAGGTACTATTGTGTCATAAGACGTTGAGGGTTGGGGATCTATTACTGGGGGTCTAACAACCGGAGCAATCCTGGCACGCTTTATACCTGACGTGGAGGGTTCTTCATCATGCTTCTGCTTTGAACTGTCGCATGCTACAGGTGTCGCTGGTGAGGGTTCGTCAGCGGGGGAAGGATTCTGGAGCTGCACGGTCATCAGGTTCGTCTGTGATATCGATGATGGGGTGCTGCTGTACATCGTCATCATTCACGGTTCTGTGGAAGAAGAAAACAAAATATAAGGAACAGCACTCAAAATTTGTAATATTTTTTAAATGACCCACTTAGGGGTGTGACGTGTTAGAGATGGAATCTGTAGAAAAATTCAGGTTCACAAGCCCCTCCACATGTATTATATCTGGCCCTATAGGATGTGGTAAAACTGTATTTATGCTTAAAATCATTAAAGATAAGGGGGAGATGTTCTCAAAATTTGTGCTTAAAGTAATATGGTGCTATTCGACGTATCAGGCAGTGTTCAACGAGTACCAAGATGAAATTTGGTTCCACAAGAGTGTATATGACGTGAATTCGTTAAAGGGTAATGAGCATCCAGTTATTGTAATTGACGATCTCATGTTGGAAAAGGACAAAACGTTTGCCGAGACATTTACAGTGTTCTAACACCATCTTAACATAAGCGTATTCTTCATCAACCAGAATCTATTTTCCAAAAATAGATACATGCGCGATGTGTCACTAAATACACAATATCTAGTCTTATTCGCGCAACGTAGAGATGTGTCACAAATTGTGGTATTAGCCAATCAAATGTTCCCGAATCAACGTAAGGAGTTTTTGGAGGTTTATAAAGAAGCCACAAGTCAGCGTTATGGATATTTGCTGTGTGACCTTTACCCGCGAAACGCGTTTAGGGTGTTTCTAAGAACGAATATATTCCCAAGCGATCCTGAAACGGTGTATATTCCAGAATGACAAATAGGCTGAAGAAATATCGTGAATTAATAAAAATCTATCAACGATTGCCCCGGGCACTGCAACAGTTGTTTGTTAAAAATATCGACTCTGACTTTTTAAAATGCATCTGTGAAATCTGTCTTAATGTTATAAAATGTAATGTGCCAATGAAATCCCCTCAGAAGGCTCGCTTACGTCGTTACAAGAACATAATACGAGCGCTCGCTCATAAAAGTCAAACTGTGGGTAAGAAAAAGCGAATTATTGTACAAAGAGGAGGATCTTCCTACCCATCTTATTTACAGTTTTGGGCCCTTTACTATCTAGATTAATATAATGAAGAAGGTGGTTGTGATTCCGCACGAGGTGTATGCTTCATTGCAAAGTTCGAAGACAATAATTAAAAACATAATGAGATTAACTTTTTTCGTTGTTTTAAAATTCAGAATAAAGCTAGGTTAGACTAACAGCAAATTGTAACCACAAGCAGATATCCTGGCAGTTTTCAAAGGTAAGAATGCTAAGACATCTTCTTCCTGCAACGGGACTCGAGCCCGCATGCAATTCTTAATAGTTTTAATATTTCTAAAATCCTTTCTGTAGAAAACTTTCTATAAATTTTTAAATAATTATCGAATAATATAAAAATAAAAACAACCATATATATATATATATATATATATATAAATGGTCCGAAATTTCCATGAAGGAAACAGGCAATAATTAAAAACCTAATGGGATTAATTTTTCGTTGTAGAAAAATTCAGAATAAAAGGAAATTAGATTACTAATTATAAACGAGAAAGAATACATCTTTAAATTATCCGAAATGTATTATTTAAAGCTCCACCATATATATATATATATATATATATATATATATATATATATATGCCGAAATAATCACGAAGGAAACAGAATAATTAAAAATATTTTTGAAAACGCAATTACTGTGGCCTTTTATAAGGTAACGCCGATTGAAACGTTATATATAGGCCGAGAATAAAGCACAAGCTATTTTCAAAACACTTATTATGGCACTTATAAGTTAATTAACACTGAATGAGCGGCAGAATATAATCACTTACATTTCAAATTAATTGTCCGTAGGATCTTGCATTTCGTCACAATTTTCCGTAACAACTTGCGTAGATAAAAGTTAATTCCGATCTGCAGCGTTGAAAATTAGGTGCGTTGCCTCAGCATAAAAATCTTGATCTTCAAACAATTCAGGGGAGTCGTACAGCTGGCTCATGGTTGGTATTTCAAAAACACTAAGCAAGAAAAACGATTGAACTGAGGCTCTGAGATGAGCTACTCCCTTTTATAAAGGAGGCTTGTGACCAACTCACAACATACGAAACGCTAGCTTCCTATTGGTTATCGGTGAAATTTGGGCGGCCCTTGACGCGTAGGCCTGCATAGCGACTAAACAGAGGTCCTGGGCTCCGCCCACAGGACGGTGATTGGTTGCCCACTGAAATCTGGTGCGTGTCAGATATTCCCATTCGTGGAGAGACGAGAAACGCTTTGTTTTTTTATCTTATATTCGACCGAGAGAGAGCGTGTTGAGGATGGCTTGTGAAACGGTTTATGGTCCCTGAAATATAAAAGTGGAAAGTAATTTCAGATTCAATTATCCATGAAAAACCGCTGTAAGATTTTATTGGATCGTATAAGAATTCCACGATATAATAAATAAATTTAAAAATAATAGATGCGTGCTGGTTGCGGGTCATTAGCCCAAAGTTTACGATCTCGAGCAGATCGCTGATTAATGTAAATATAAATATATATATATATACAGTATGTGTGTATATATATATAGCGAGAGAGAGAGAGAAAGAGAGAGGGCAAGAGATTTGTACATATGTAGGATCACCTTTGCTTTCGGTAAAATAAATAAATTTTAAAAAATAACAAAAATGTGTGATGTGACTTTTCAGAGTAAATTGAAGACACGTGTGGTTGAAAATAGAGCGAATTATGGTACCCTCTAAATTAGCTTCGTAAAATTTATTATACACTGTAAATTAAAATGTATGGAACTGGAAATGGTTTTCTAAAAAATATTACCTCAACTTTTCACGAAGACTCGGTTAATTATCGCTATTTAAAACTCGACCTTCTCATGGCTCGTATGTTGACCTGACGCTGGGTCGTATAATTTAATGATGCACGCCTTATCTCGAATCTTGGAAACTGGAAATAATTATTAAAGTCACTTATCCGTGAAGGAAAAAGGAAAAATCATCACTGCGCGTAAAGGAAGCGATTTAGGGACATTCGAAGATATATTCGGAATTTGGGTACAAATCGCACATGTTTGAGAGGAACGCTAAACTGCGAGTCAAATGCGCGTGAAGTTTAATCTTTATGACATCTATGATCTCGAAATAAACTCCTGCGGAAAGTTTATTCATTGGAATTTTAGATCGATATTATCTATCGCTTCCGTCAAACCCCACAATTTTCAGAACGATGTTTAATATAATTATATATATATATAAATTTTTTTCATAAATATTTGTCCTTCTATTGTTCAGCTATTTACATCGTTTAATTAGGAAATGTTTAGGAAGGTGTTTGCTTATATCGCTTTCACCTTTCTTCGTCTCTTCATTTCCCTCCTTTATCATTATTTCCTTTCTATTTATTCATTTGTGCTGCACATTTTAATGCTACGTGTACCATTTGTCCTGTTTAATTTGCAGAAGTTACAGATGAAAAGACCATAATATTCGATTCAAGTTAGCCGGAGAGTGAGTTAATTAATGCAATTTCACGTGATTATAAACTTTGTGTACGCTTCTTGTACCAATTTTCAGAATTTTTTAGATTAACTTTTTCCGGAACTGTACATATATAGGCTTTCTTTGGTTTCGATTGGTTCCACCCGAATTGTTCATTCTGATGAATGTCACTCTTTCGCCCCCACCGTAGACCTACTTTTTAACGGGATGTGTATATATATATATATATATATATATATATATATATATATATAAAAGAGAGCGCGCGAGAGGTAGAGAGGGAGAGAAAGAGAGAGGAAGAGAGAGAGAGAGAGAGAGAGAGAGAGAGAGAGAGAGAGAGAGAGAGAGAGAGAGGAGGGAGGCTGGTTACCCATTTTATCTACCATTCGTGAAAGGATGTTTACACTTCACCTTAGACCTACAGTTTAACACGGATCATTAGGTAACCCTGGCTACCAACCGCGGAAGGACGCGCCGCCGCCGGGTCTCGAGCCCGACGCATATAATCGTGTGTGCGTAATATTTTATGGGCGTATAGACGAGTGTGTACGTGCCAAACGAAGTATACACTGTGCCAACTGGCTAATAATGCCTGGAGGCACTGGCTGATTAAGTCGACTGGCTGATTAGGGGCCCTATAAGACAACGGCCGCTCGGCTGAAGTCTTAATATGCGCTTGGCTCCTGTCAAGCGAACAACTCTCCTTCTCCTCTCTCTTAGGTTAGGTATACCCCTTTGGGGGGGGTGAGGCTATCTCACCTTCTCTCCCAAAGAGGTCTCCCCCAGCGTGAGTTCATTGCAACTTGGGGGATAACTCCGTCTCCAAGTTGCATAACCCCTTATTGCATCCCCTCCCCCTTTATGGGGTGCCTTGTAACAAAGTGGGTTTGGCACTGGCATTGCGGTGCCTTGCAACAAGGGGAGAGGTTGGCACTCTTGCAACAGTGATCAATATTTGCAATTGCATTGCACTCTCTCCTTTTGCGCCCATACTACTGAAGTACCCCCACGAGGAAGACTGATGCAACCAGGTGCTCTACATCGTGCACGTTGGCTAGCAAACGTAATTTATTCTATAAAGATTTATCTCCTCCGTTCACAGGTTCGTCTAACATCAAGAGAAATATCATCTTTAAGAAGATTCAATTTATTCACTTCAAAGATTTACTGCATGTAAAAGCATGGTTCCAATGGTCCCAAGCAACTTTAGATCTTGCAAATGACTTTGAGCTCCTTCAGAAATTAAAAACTTACCCAGACACTGTCGTCTCCAAATCTACAGGCAAGGCATTCGGTAATCATTTGTGGTATTTAAGTGAACGTCTGATTGGTCTTTCTTTCTTTGATGATCGTGTACCTTTAGAAATGAAGAAATTGATGGTCGCATCTCTAAAAAATGAAGGAGATAAATGTCCTCCAAACAGAATTTGTCCAACGATTGCTGAAGGAAAAGATCATTATTTGTCACAGCAAACTCTCGACAACTGTTCTCAATTTTGGGGTTGGAAGATGACTTTCTAACTTTTGTAGATCTAGCTCAATGGGAACAGATTCCAGATTATCAAAACGCTTCCAAGATTCTTAAAAGTATGAAGGTTGTCAATGATATAGCAGAAAGGGGAGTAGCATTGATAAAGGACTTTAACGCCTCTGTAACGAGAAATGAGGAACATACACAGTATTTGCTTCAGGTCGTTGAGGAACATCGTAAAACATTCCCAGATGCAAGAAAGAAAACATTAGTTGAAGATCTCCAACCTGGAGCTGGACTCAAAAAAGACTGTAAGCTAAAATCTTCTGGACTCTTGCGGCACTTCTAAAACATTTCCGATTTGTATACAAATTGGTATTCTGAGATTTTAGGGAATAAGAACAATATTATGGGTTCCGAACTTAACTTTTTGAAGATTATGTTTATTCCGCCACCCTAATATATATATATATATATATATATATATTATATATATATATATATATATATATATATTATATATATATATATATATATATATATATATATATATGATACACATACACTTTGGGGCCTCTTTGCGAGTGACCCGTTGCCCACGTCGGGCTAACATCATGAAAAAGAAAAACTATAGTGTGTTTGTCATTTACCATTACTATTCGGACTATAGTGGATTTAATTTTCCCAGAATAGTCAGGGGGCTTAATCATATAATTGTTCAAATCATTCCAAAAGTGCCATTTTTGGATCACAGGTAGCTATGACCAGACTAATTTGAATGTTTGCGGGAGCCAAGCTGGGCTCCCACTGTGGCGGCCATATTGGCCAAATCAAAATGGCCGCTGTCCAAAATGACATCCACTTGAGTACCAATACTAGTACAGGTTACATAGTTAACTTGATAAAAAATAAGAGTCAGCATCAACATCTTTTGCTATTAAACTTTAGTATAACGCAAGTACAATCTTCTTTATTCCTTTTACTCACAGTACTGCATCTCATGATAATGTCTATCCAATAGATGGCTGTTCACTGATTAATAGTCGTCATTGTTCAGGCAGCCACCCTCACACTTGCAGAGTGTCGTACATCGAATTCCAGCACTACTGCATTTGCAATTCCCTCTGCAGGCTTTAGTGCATCCGCAATGAAGGAGAAGAGCACATGCCTTACTGACATCAGCGAGAGTTGTCCAGAAAGGGAGCCATTGGTTGCTGCGCTTGTCATATTCCCATCCCCATTTATCAAAAGCAGGGAGTGTCTGATGGCATGTGGTTGACTGCTTCCACACAAAACTTGCCTGCAACAATGACCTCTTGATATGCTGGAAGGGGCAGCTTGGGTAGGTGGTATGCTGTCCAATGATCGACTGCCACTAGAAAACAGATGGTGCCTGGCTACGTTTACAGATGCTTGTCCACATGTTTTACTGTACATGAGCACAACAAACCTCTCAATGTGTGTCATTTCAGGAGATACTAGACTGAAGGACTCGGGGTCTTCAGTCAATTTGATCATGGTTTCAGTTAAGTTTGGTGTATTATTCCATGCAGTCCATGCTGTCTTCTTCCCACATCCAAGAAACTGAGACGTAGTGTCGCAGCCTGTTAGTGCATGGAACAGAGGTAGAGCCAGCGACTTTGATGGACCAAGCTGTGATTGAATGCTGTGCACTGGGATGTCTCGGTAATATTTGCCACTACCAAAACCAATCCAGAGTTCTGTTAGGTCAAGCTGTTAAAAGAAAGCAATGGCAAGAACGACTATGTCACTGTCAACAGTGCGGATGAATGCTTTCTTGTGACCCTGAGATGATGCGTGAGCAAGATGCAGAATGATCCGCGTATCTGCCTCTGTGTGGTTACATGGTTGGAGCCCTGATATATCAAATGCTTTATTGGAGAGCACAGTTTCTAATTCAGTGCTGAGGAGGAGTTTTCCACCCATGTCAATCTTGATCAGCTGTTTACTGATAAAGACGAACAGTTCCTTCTTGTTTTCCACATTTTTCAAATATGACTGCCAGTCTCGTTTGGGAATGGGTGTGGTACCATCACTATCTGGATCAAGTCGAGTACGTGCTCCTGAACCACGCCGCTGCTGTGCAAGTGATTTCAGACTGTCTTCAGGATAGGTATCCCACACGGCATCGACGCGCTCAACTGTGTCAGTCATCTGTGCTTTAATGAAAGGTATGATGTGTAGAGATACATATTCAGCAAATGTTGATGCTCTACTTGGACGCACAATGTGGACGATGGCGGCCATGTCATACAACTGAACTGTCACTTGTTTAGCAGGATTGGCAGATCCAGTTGGTGCATTGACACATGCAAGAATGTCTGATTTATTTCCAGCTCTGAGTGAACCTCGGTCTGAGAGTGAAGGGGGCTCTCGCTGATTCTCGTATGTGAAAAATTCTGTCATATCCGCATCTGGATATGATTGCTGGACTGACATAGGCAACACAGTGTCCAATTAATTCCAGTTATGTTAGTAGACATGTTGAGGTATTAATGTTCTACTACACACTACTAACTACACACTAACGAGATCTTCATATCTGCAGGCCTGAAGAGACTAGAATGTGAAGAAGACCACCACCGCATAGACTTGCTTCAGAGGAATACAGGTATGCCAACCCCTGCAAAAATAATAAAAAATAGATTAATAGTGGACAAAATGTCAGTAGAAATCCAATGTAAAAGTTAATATAGCTGTTACAACCACAAATCTAAGTGCAATAATTATGTATCATGATTCAATTGACATAAAATGTACATGTCTTATAAAATAATATCAAATGTGGATATATACGACCTGACGTATATCTTGAATTAAAAAACAAATATCAGAACTGGATTCTCTATACTCAAAAACATACAAAAAGTGTCATTATTTGCTGTTCTACTATGATTGGTTTGTTATTTTATCGCCCAATGTCAGACCAGATGGCGGCCATCTTGGATTCGTCCATAATGGCCGCCACAGGGAGAGCCCATGTTGGCTCCCGCAAAAATGAATGCTTATGGTCATATCTACCCCTGGTAAAAAAATGGTACTTTTGGAACAAAGGGAACAATCGGGTGATTTTTTGGATTAAGCCCCCTGACTAGAAGAGTTCCTTGTTACATGCACGGTCTGTGTGTATCATGAAAATACCCCAGAGAACCATTCTGAGTTTAATCCCATCCCATATATATATTTGTTCATCGATGCATGTATGTATGATATATCCACCTGAGGACACAGATTAAGTATTAGAATAGAAAGTAAAGTCTTCACTGAAAGGAGGAAAGGCAATAAGTGGAAAACTAGAATCTAGTGAGACTCGAATGTTTTTTTCACTTTCCATCATATTTAAGTACGGTTTTTAGCAATTAAAACTCAGTCTAAAGTCTTTACTGTTTTACAAACTACCACTCACATACTCTCATTCGGGATAAGATAATAATGTTCGCAGCATTATTATCAACTTTATAGAGGGTCAACGTATTAACGAGGCTTCCTTACGTGTTTGAATCCCTCATCCTTCATGTGTGATGGTCTTTTGTATATGAGAGATACAAAAGGTCAAGCTTGTGTTTCTTTCATCATACTATACAATCATACATTTTTACGTATGTTCGTATGTAGAGATCAAATAGAGATGCAATCTCTCTCTCTCTCTCTCTCCTTGAAATGGTGAACTATTAGTTAACATTGCTGAGTGCATTTGATTATAATTATTGCTCGCGCCTTTTTCTTTTATAATTGCTAGCAATAGTTTGCATTGGGAAAATATATACGGTATGTATGTGTGCGTGTGTTGATTGCAAGACAATATTAAACACGGTGGCTCATAAATTTTTAAGAGAATCTGTACGTTTGCGTGCATTCTAAAAATCATAACTGAAATTAGTGTGCAATAAATTGTTGCAATACTGAAATTTATAATGTCGATTACATAATACAAACAGAAATCATTCTTAACATGGAATTAAGGATGTTTTGTGCCGTTCGTGTGTGTGTGTGTGTGTGTGTGTGTGTGTGCGAATTACTGTATATTCATGATTTGTTGGCTCTATTTACAAATTTAAGATGATGTTCTATTTCACGCGTTAAAAGTCGATACATAAAAGAATTCAAAATAACGTTTCGATTAATTACTTTTAGACCTTTTCTAGCCTTCCGTTAAAGTTGTTCCTTCGACAATGAGCCTTTAAATACCGAAATATTTAAATATCTAACA
>JAJOZX010007836.1:102500-152500 GCA_023014485.1 Bathynomus jamesi | reverse complement strand
TAATGAACAGAATTCTTTTAATTGTTGAATTAAGAAGATTCATCTGTATTGTTAACTACCATCATATAAATATTGTTGGTATTTAAATGGATGATTAATATATGGTTTAATTTAATAAATATGCTATCTGCAACTCAGTCTTCTAGGCTGATTAATTAATTAAATATATAGCACAAACTGGCAACTCAGCCTTCTATTGGAATTAAATACATGGCGCTATTGGCAACTCAGCCACATGGCGGATTAGAGGTCTATAAAGAGCGAGAGGCTGACGACAGAGTCATTCAAGCTCGTCTCCAGCCGAGCAGGATCTCTGGTCTTTCTCTTTCTGGCCTTTGGGTGGTGAGAAACCCCTTCCCCACCCTTAGACCTCTTAGGTTAGGTATACTCCTTTGGGGGGAATAGCTTGGGGAAGACTCGCCGCCAAGTTGCATGCCCTTGCAATCCCATTTTGGGGTTGGCAACAAGGCCGATACTCTCTCTTTCTCTCTCGCTCTCTCTCTCTCTCTCTCCCTAACTTCATGCCTAAAGCCACCTTAGCCATTATTCACCGAAACAACCCCGCGTTACGGACACAAGGCTATTTACTGGCTCATACACCTACAGCAACAGACAGGTGTATACATAAAGCACGCCCGCAACACGGGTGAAGTACCCATTAAGATTAATGGTCGTGTTTTTTGGGTTGATGGGTTAAGTGAAAACCGTGTCACTGGTGTGAAGACTGTGTACTCCTTTAACGGATGCTGGTGGCATGGATGCCCCCGTCCTGAGTGCGGAATCGCCGGAGATATCCACGGTAGATCTCCTGCCGACTGTCTTGCATGGACCCGCACCCGCGATCAACTTATAGGATCACAGTTCACTCACAAAGTCTTGTGGGAGCATGAATATGATGCACGGATGGAGACAGACGAGGTGTACCGTGAGGAAATAAACACGATCAAGCGTTCAATGGTGCTGGATCCTCTCAAATGTGGTGATAGCTTGTTTGGAGGACGTACAAATCCATTCAGACTATACTTTCCACCTACGGAGGGCGTGAAGCTCCATTACTACGATTTCTGTTCTTTATACCCATACGTGATGAAGAACAATCCGTACCCCGTGGGCGCTCCTGAGAAACTGGTGGGACCTAACCTGCCCTCCATCAATGAATTTTCAAGAAATTTGAATGATCGTTACTTTGGGCTCTCTTTCGTAGACGTACTCCCCCCACGCAATTTATGGATGCCAATCTTACCTGTCGTTATCGACCACAAGCTCATGTTCCCACTGTGCGTGAAGTGCGCGGAAGAGAATAACGGCGATTGTAACCATATACCCCACCAGCGTAAGATCAGAGGCGTATATACAAGTCCTGAGCTGGCCCTAGCCGTACGCCATGGATAGAATACTGAAGATACATGAGGTGTGGAGGTTTCAGAAGCTACCCAACCTTTTCACACCATATATAAACGCATTTTTGAAGGATAAGGTTGAGGCATCAGGGTATCCGCGAGGAGTTGATACCGAAGATGAAAAGTCTGCCTATATTCAACGTTACCGCGACCGCGAAGGTATACAACTTGATCGTGCCCAAATTGCAAAGAATCCTGGCAAGCGCTTTAGTGCAAAGTTGTGTCTAAACAGTCTATGGGGAAAATTTGCACAGAATACCGGCAAAGGGAACATTCATTTGGCACAAAGTTATAGTGATGTCTGGGATTATGCCAATGCTCCCGATAAAGAGGTCATGGAGATCGTGAATGTAGGTAATACTTACATAATAAAGTACAACAACACTGAATTGGCCACAGATACCTCAAGGGTTACAAACATACCTGTGGCCAGCTTCACAACAGCCTACGCCCGTATAAAACTTTGGGGTCTATTGCATTCTCTTGGGCGGAGAGTATTGTATGCCGATACAGATAGCGTGATATTCACAGAGAGGGAGGGTGAATACATGCCCGCTATTGGGGAGTTCCTCGGCGAGCTCACTGATGAGATCAAGGATGAGTATGGGGACAACGCATACGCCGACTCTTTTGTCTCAACAGGACCTAAAACTTATGGGGTACGGGTGAGGGTGGGGGAGGATATGAAATATATCGTGAAGGCAAAGGGTATTACGCTCAACCATGCGAATCGGCGGGTTGTTAACTTTGAATCGTTGAAGGATCTAGTGTGCTTGGACGATGAGGGCGAACGACCTCCCCAACTAACTGTAGGCACCCACAATTTTCGGGCGCAGAAGCTGGGGGCGTGAAGGAACTTAGGGGTACGAAGGTGTGCCGTAACACCTATAGGAAACGTTACCAGTTACCTGGTACCTATGATACCGTACCCTTTGGATACCATAACTTTTGATGCGCTATTGTTAACTTACTTATGACACGTATTTGTCTTGTATATAATCTTTGATGTATCTATTGTTAACTTATTTATTACACGTATTTGTAAATATATATATACTTGAATATCTCGTTTATTAAATCGTATTTGTAAATATATATAACTTGAATATCTCGTTTATTAAATAAATCATGTTTCAATTAGCGTTTCACTTTCTCCTTTGTGTGTGCACAGGTGAAAGTTCTAAGCTCCGCCCACTGTTGTGTGTGTGCACAGGTGAAAGTTCTAAGCTCCGCCCACTGTAAGACCAGCAACGTGAGTCATGCTACTATCTGGGATTCCCTGCGTGGTCAGTCGACTGCAGTAAGCCCTTGAGATCAGACGTGTATTCGCCAGCGTAGAAGAAAAAAGGAGATCAGACGTGTATTCAAATGGCTACCTTTAATATTGCTTGTACAACGTTTATGAAATGGTATTCAGCAAAGTGAAGATGTGGTGGATACCGAAAAACTTCCTATTCCCCCTCCTATGCCTCTTTTAAAACCACATTGGATTGTGCGAAGTTGCAAGATGTACAAATACTCTACGGATGTTCTGGTGAGACCGTTGAAGGCTTTCGTTGCACAGACGATGTGCTGAAGTATGCTGTAGAGCTAAACTTTATAAAGTCTCACATATACCGTGAAGTAAAAGAAACAACGCGTGCAGAAGAGAAGCAGCAGGTATGGATAATGAGTCTTGTGGATGGGTGGTGTGACAAGCGGTATTATGTCATGTTACACCATGTCGATTACTCATACCCTACGACTGAAAATGTGAATCTCGTCATCATGGACAATCTTAAGTATTTTTATCACTATATTAATGTATATCATGATGAGGTTCGTAGTGAGGTTGTGGCTAGTGCCCTGCGTGAGTTTTTAACAGACTTTAGAGACGAGTATCGTTTGCTGGGCAGAAAGGAAAAATATGAGCATATGTTCCTCTCAAATAGTGCGCCGGAGTGTGAAGATGTTTAGTAAAATTATAAAATGTGCCTAGTTCGTGAAAATTATCCTGAGGGAAACTGTCTGGTGCGTAGTCTGGTAGTGATAAAACGAAAAATTAATTCTTGTACCGGAAAAACACCTACCCAATATGTACAACAATTCGCCGCACACGTTATTATGGTGCGACTCGCGGATCATACGAGTTCGAACAAGCCCATTCACGTATCATCGAGTCAGCCGCCCATCGAACCGTTCCTGCCTACCTGCGTGCCTCACACGGCTCATAGTTATCTCAGAGCTTGAACCGAGTGGACGTGCGCTCCTCGAATACGATGGAACTTCCTTTGAGCAGCATTCTCAACGCCTCGTACGATGTGTCCGTGACGAAATCGTTGCGCGTGTTCAGGCGTAAATCCGGTACCGTTAGCTATGTACTGGAAACGGAATGTAGACAAACAAACAAACGGGTTTATTTAAGTGTCGAGGAGATGAATAGAATCTTCGTGATAGTTGAGAAGTGGAGTGAAGATCGTTATAAAATACCTGCTAACGTAGGTACAAGAAGAGAGCAGATTAGTGACGCACCCTCATACGCCGTTGTATGTACGTTGTGTATAAATAACGATCGGCCATGCATTGATATACGGCTGATGTGGAAGAATGCTTCTGATAATAACGCTCTTGTTCCTACGCGAAACCGTTTCATCCTCGACAGAATGTTTGAAATCGTCGGATTCCGCAAGCTGAAACCTATATTAGACGCGCGTGTTACGGATATGCTTTATTTTGATACAGTACTTGAATACGCATACACCGCTCTGCTCGATGGGTTTACCGAGTGTAGGGCTGAACAAGGTGAGAATGGTCTAGAGCTGGACGTTTATTTAAAAAGTTTAGACTCTTTGAAATACCATGAACTTTGGTACAAAGCAATTGATCGGTACAAGGCTGAGCTCACCTACACCGTTCACCCTGAAGAACTATTTCTTTATATAACGCAGTTGTCGTAACGATTTAGAAGATTATTTCAATTGCCGCTATGTTGAGTGAAGATGAGTTCACGATTGAAAAGCTCGGGTCGGTAGAAATAAACCCTCGATTGGAAAAGCGTGTTTATAAACTTGTGTTTAATAATGTAGCTAACGATGAACTCTTTGTGCGTGCTTTTGATTGTATTCTAGACGTATTTAAAGATGACTTACCAACCGGTTGTAAAGTGGGAACAAAAATAGTACTGAACGATATGAAAGCCCTTCATATCGAGTACAGGTTTCCCTATACTTTAAGCGGTGAAATATTATTAAACCGCATATACTGCGTAATGCAGAGCAATAATGATGTAATTGTAGACTCGATTAAGTGCGAGTTTAGTATTTTGAAAAAAAAAGTGAAATGTATTTATATATTTAACATATTTGTGTGATATTTCTCCTGTACTGTTATATTGAAGGATTATATGCATATTCCTCGTTTATTTATTATTGATCATTCAAATGTATATTTATTTCTATATATCTCCATAATTGTGTGTGTGTGTGTGTGTGTGTGTGTGTGTGTATCTCTCTGTACTGTTATATTGACGGATATATGATTTTATGCATATTCCTCTTCATATTTCTATTTATTGATCATTCAAATGTATATTTATTTTCTATATATTTATAATAAACAGAATGATGAAGTTGTTTTACTTAATTCTTTTGGTTAATTATATCATGTTACGCCTTCTAAACCTACTAGCGGAATTCTAACCAACTTTTAAGAAAATAAATGGTACAATCTGGCAACTGTATACCTGAACAATGGTATCTGGCAACTCTCCATAATAATGTATACAATGGTATCTGGCAACTCCCATAATAATGTATAAAAATGGTATCTGGCAACTCAACCTGAACAAGCCATTTACGCCTTCTATGCCAACTGGCTGATTAGGAGTCTATAATAATGTATACAATGGTATCTGGCAACTCTCCATAATAATGTTAAAAAGTGGTATCTGGCAACTCAAGCCATTTACGCCTTCTATGCCAACTGGCTGATTAGGAGTCTATAATAATGTATACAATGGTATCTGGCAACTCTCCATAATAATGTTAAAAAGTGGTATCTGGCAACTCAAGCCATTTACGCCTTCTATGCCAACTGGCTGATTAGGAGTCTATAATAATGTATACAATGGTATCTGGCAACTCTCCATAATAATGTTAAAAAGTGGTATCTGGAAACTCAACCTGAACAAGCCATTTACGCCTTCTATGCCAACTGGCTGATTAGGAGTCTATAATGTATACAATGGTATCTGGCAACTCTCCATAATAATGTTAAAAATGGTATCTGGCAACTCAAGCCATTTACGCCTTCTATGCCAACTGGCTGATTAGGAGTCTATAATAATGTATACAATGGTATCTGGCAACTCTCCATAATAATGTTAAAAAGTGGTATCTGGCAACTCAAGCCATTTACGCCTTCTATGCCAACTGGCTGATTAGGAGTCTATAATAATGTATACAATGGTATCTGGCAACTCTCCATAATAATGTTAAAAAGTGGTATCTGGCAACTCAACCTGACAAGCCATTTACGCCTTCTATGCCAACTGGCTGATTAGGAGTCTATAATAATGTATACAATGGTATCTGGCAACTCTCCATAATAACGTTAAAAAGTGGTATCTGGCAACTCAAGCCATTTACGCCTTCTAAGCCAACTGGCTGATTAGGAGCCTATAAGACAACGCCTACTCGGCTGCAGCCTTCTATTGAATACATGGCGCTATCTGGCAACTCAGCCGGATTAGAGGTCTATAAAAGAGCGAGAGGCTGACGACGGAGTCATACAAGCTCGGCTCCCAGCCGAGCAAGGACCTCTGGTCCTTTCTCTTTCTGGCCCTTTGGGAAAACCCCTTAGAGACCTCTTAGGTTAGGTATACCCCTTTGGGGAAAATAGCTTGGGGAGAACTCCGCCTCCAAGTTGCATGCCCTTGCAATCGGCAACAAAGGCCGATACTCTCTCTTTCTCTCTCTCTCCACTTCAGGTGTACCCCTCCCCCCTTGGCTCCTTCTAAGCCATCTTTTTTTTTGCAACACCCTACCCCCTTTGCACATTTGCATAACCCCACCCCCTCCATTTTGCAACACCCTACCCCCCTTCGCAATACCCCACCCCCATTTTGCAACATTGCAACTTTACGTAATAAATTGCAACATTCCTGCACTCTACCCTTTTGCGGCTATACTACTGTGGAAGACCATGTAGAAAGACCAGCCTTATCTGTAGTTTTCCTTTAATTTCCAAAGAATTGTTGTGGTTAGTTGAGTGTGTACCTATCCTCACTATTTTCTATTTCTACTGTATATACCTATACTATACTTATCTCTGTACTGGTATACCATCCGTTTTATATATATATATATATATATATATATATACAGGGTGGGGCACGGGAACCAAGTGTTTTTGGAATAATCAGGAAAATGATATTATTTTTGTAAAGAAAATATATTGGTAGAACAACATTCGTAAGAACATAGCATTTCATGTCATAATAATCGTACCGAAAATTATATCTGGCATATGATGTCCTTGGCCGTCGACGCATTGTTGAAGGCGTTTACGAAAATTGGCCTCCACTCTTCCCAGCAGGTCTCTGTTGATTTGGATGATTTGTTGACGGATCGCTTCCTTCAATGCATCTAATGTACGGGGCTTGTCCTCGTAGACACGTGACTTGAGGTACCCCCATAGAAAGAAGTCACATGTGGACAAGTCAGGGGACCGAGGGGGCCATGCAATGTCACCAAATCTCGAAATGAGATGGTTGGGAAACAGGGGGCGAAGAACAGCCATTGACGCTCTGGCGGTGTGTGGCGTGGCCCCATCTGCTGAAACCACAAATGTCGACGAGCAATACGCCTTCTTCGTAACTCAGGGATGAAAAAGGTGTTCACCATCTCAATGTAACCCAGATGTTATGGTAACGGTAAACCCCATTTTGTTCGAAGAAATAGGGACCGATGACGCCAAACTTTCCCACCGCGCACCAAACTGTAACCTTAGGGCTATGCAGCGGTTTTTTCATGGAGTTGTCGCGGATTTTCAGCAGCCCAATACCGACAGTTTTGATTGTTGACGGCCCCATTAAGGGGAAATGGGCTTCACTCATTACCACCATCATGTTTTCATTCTGCTCATAAAGTGCAAGCATTTCCTGTGCAAAATTCAGTCGTTGGGGGCAATCGTTTACATTCAATTCCTGCACCATCGCTAACTTGTATGGGTGAAAATGTAATTCTTCATGCAAAATCCGTCTAACAGTACGATTGCTGATTCCGAGTGCAGCTGAATGTCTCCGAGCAGAGCGGCCTGGGCTTTGCAACATCGCTTGTCTGACCCTTTCAACGTTCTCTGGAGTACGCACAGTGCGTTGCGGCCCCTTCGGTTTGTTTTCATTATTGAGCCTCCTGTTCGAAGATTGTTAACCCAACGTAAGATTGTGTCACGAGCGGGAACAGAGTCATTTCGATGAATGTTGAATCTGCGGCGAAACGCACGCTGAACTGCTGTCACTGACTCGCCACTCCTAAGAAAATGATCATACGCGAACATGCGGTGTTCTAACGTCCACTGCTCCATGATGGCACCTGAAAGATAAAGGTGAGTGTTAGTTAAAGTTAAATGCTATGAACCAGGAATGGAATGCTACCTACCGCACGCCCCTCCCATTCCTAATGGCCGATTACTAGCTATTCAAAAAACACTTGATTCCCGTGCCCCACCCTGTATATATATATATATATATATATAATATATATAATATATATATATATATATATATATATATATATATATATATATTTATTCATTAATGCATTCAAAGCTTAAGTGGAAATATGAAGAGTTAAACAAATATATACAGTACACGAGGTCCAATCAGTGGGCGTCGAAACTGTCGTGGAAATAAACTCTGTCTATTAGAGTGGGTTTTTATTCTCATAAGCATAAAATTGTTTAAATCTTCTTGAGAACAAAGGACAAAGTAAATCCTTCTAAAAAATGTATTAAGTATTTGATCATCAGGAGGAACAATCATATTAAAGTATGATAAAAGTGTTATTGCACAAGGGATTGGTCTCAGTATATAGAATGAATTATAATCTAAGTTAATTAAAAGAAAAGTGTTTATTTACGAAAGTGTTCTTCAAAACAACATCACTGATGTTGTTTACCAGACTTAATGGAGGTTCGAAAATATCAAATCGGAGCCCAAGCTAACGAGTGAAATCGAATCCTCTCTCCCGATTCGAAATCAAATCGAATCTCAAATCAAATCAAATCTCAAATCAAATCGAAACTTGCCCCGCTCGTCAGGCTAATTCGAAGCGAAATGAAAAAATTTTAAGAAGTTGAAAAGTCTCTGGTTCACTCCAGAAAGATGACGTCATTGCGATAAAAAGGAGGGGAAAAAGAAGGAAAAAAACAACTGATAATCGGATCGAAATTTTGATAAAATCTTTGTACAATTTGGAGCCAGACTCAACAACCTTTATTATAAGATACTGAAATTGCTATTGATCAAATATGATTCAGTGAGTCTCCGTGTTTCCAAACCTACAAGTAGAGAAAATCAATTGAGACTATTTAACATTGACCTCGTGATTAAAAAAAAGACATGCATGGAAACTGAATTTGCTTCATTTCCGGTTCGGATACTGTTAATTTTGCCTTTTAATATCAATGGATTCACATACTCGTATGTAGCACGACGAACAATCTTTTCAATCTATTTTGTAAACGCAAGAATTTTTAATTTTGTTGTTTGTATTATTCCTACATTACATTCTACGTATTGGAGTACAGTATATGATGAACCAACTAAGTTAATTTCGTCAGGCATTAAATCTGTGATAAGAGAATGGTCAGTCAATGGGACCTTTAACAAATTTTACTGTGCAGTTATTTTCTGTGGAAGGATTATAGAACTTTTTGTCTGCATGACAGACTGTACGTATGTGGTATGAACCTCCTGGAGTACCCATGTACCCATGTTTTAACCCATCTTGTGAATATGACTAAACTTCGCTCCACCGAATTGAGGATCTTCATATATATATATATATATATATATATATACGTATATACAGGATGGCGCAAAAGTCGCGCATCATAGGAATTTTCAGTGTTGACTATGATCTACAGATCTATAGAAGCTAAAGCTAACAAAGACCCTAAGATCCACTCTAAGGTTAGCCCGAGAGAAAGGAAAGAGCAGGGGGTTAAAAGAGGAGAATAAGGGGTTAAGTAAGTAGCAAAACGTATCATTCGTGAGTTAAAATTCATTCAGAAAAAGAGAAAGAAAGACTCACCATCATCATCCGCCGGCCACCGACAAGTCGGAAAAATAGTCGAAGAGAATAGGAAAGGGGTGAAAGATGAAAAGAAGTAAAATAAGAACGCTTACAAACCATACAAATACAGTCTTAACTCAAACACTGTCATACCATGCAAACTACAGACCTGCAAGTAAAGAGAGGATAAGAAAAGTAAAAAAAAAAAAAGTAGGAAGACTATAACAAAAAGTGGGTTAGTTTACGCTACGAGCGACATCTACGTTCGTGTAGGTCTAATTTTTTTTTAATATTAATTTTATTGCTGGCATATCACAAGTTGGCATTAATCGTCAACAGACTCATCCTCGACCATTACCCCGGAGCTTCTGTTGCTAATTGTTTTATTATTTTAAACAACGTTAATATTTTTAAAATGCCTATCTAAACAGTTTTTAAACATAGTAACGCTGGTAGAGTTCATGACGGACGCGGGAAGATTATTCCATTTATCAATTACTTTAAACGTAAAAACGTTTTTAGCGATATTAGTAATTCCAGTGAATGCAAGTCTAACTCTTTAATCCTATCTTCGTAAGACTTGCTGCGCAATGACGGAATTAGTTTCGTGGGGCGACGCTGAACCCCTTCCAACCTATCAATATCCTCACGCAAATACGGGCACCAAAACTGAACGGCATATTCTAAGTGAGGCCTGACTAGGGACTTGTAAAGGGGCAATATAATATTCTTCGATTTAAATTCGAAATTACGCGCTATGAAGCCTAACATTCTATTAGCTTTTCCGCAAGACTCCAGACACTGATTCGTAACTTTTAAATCCTTAGATACACGTACGCCTAAATCTACTTCTTCGTCAACGCTCGCTAACTGTCTATCGTCCATCGTGTACGTGTAATTATTGTTACGAGAACCTATATGCAAAACTTTACATTTGTCTACGTTAAATTGCATCTGCCACTTATCCGTCCACTCCATAATCCTATTTACATAGTCTTGGAGCCTATTTCTATCGTCCACGTTAAGAACTTTAACACCTATTTTAGTATCGTCCGCGAATTCTGACACGTGGCAAGCCTACATCTATGTCGTTAATGTAGATACGAATAGCAATGGACCTAACACTGAACCCTGTGGGACACCGCTACCTACATCCAACCACTCCGATTCACTACCATTAACAACAACCCTCTGTTTCCTAGCACGAAGCCATTCCTCTAACCAGTTAGCTACCTGACCGCGTATACCGTGCGCTTTAACCTTCGCAATTAATCTTCTATGCGGAACTGTATCGAACGCTTTTTAAAGTCTAAATAAATAACGTCAGCCGCTCTATGCCTATCGTATTCGCGCTCTATTTCGTTAAAAAACTAACAAATTAGTTAAACAAGATTTATGGCGTCGAAACCCATGCTGGCTACTATTAATGAAATCGCGGCTTTTTAAGTGATCGACGATACGATCCCTAACTACGGATTCCAAAAGTTTACCGACAATTGACGTTAAGCTAATAGGCCTATAATTGCTAGCTACTGTGCGGTCGTCCTTTTGAAAAATGGGCGTAACGTTTACTAATTTGAAGTCTTCAGGAATAATCCCCGCTTCCAGTGACTTATTAAAAAATTTTAAAGGGCCTACGATAACGTCTTTCAAATCTTTCAAATGTCTAGGATAAAGCGCGTCAGGGCCTGGAGCCTTGCTAACTTTTAGCTTACTGTTATAATGTGCAATCTCACCCTTGTAAACAGTTATTTCATTCAAAATAGTCTCGCTACTAAATGGAACGATATCGTCCACATTGGGGACATTATTTACGTCTTCTACGGTAAAAACTGTCACAAAAAAGTTGTTAAAAATACCCGCCATCGCCTGCGCGTCGGAGGCCAAAGCGCCATTAACGTCCACCGAAGGGCCTATGTTATCTTTTATCGGCTTACGATTATTCACATAGTCAAAAAACTTTTTTGGGATCACTTTAACATATTGTTTCCCAGGAACCTCTCTTTAACACATTACTTCCCAGTGTTAATCACTTTAACATATTGCTTCCCAGGAGGGATCACTTTAGCATATTGCTTCCCTAATGCTTTGGGAAGCAATATGTAAAGTGATCCCCATTATTTATTTACACAAGAGAAAATTTGAATACCCAGTTAGGTCAACTGTACGCCCTTGACGATTGGTTATGTTTAGTTGTGATATTTTCGTTAAAACTTACGAAAATATCACGACTAAACCTAATCAATCGTCAAGGGCGTACAGTTGACCTAACCGGGCATTCAAATTTTATCCTATGTAAATAATGGTATGTAAATAATACCAAGAAAGAACTGAGCAAGCTTATAACTTTGTTAACATTTATAGCTTTGTTTACGGTCGGTGGGTTATCTCCTAGATTACCAACCTCTTTCTAACCAACCAACCTCTCTCTTTTTAACATATTGCTTCCCAGTGTTAATCACTTTAACATATTGCTTCCCGAATGCTTTGGGAAGCAATATGTTAAAGTGATCCAAATTATCTCCCCCTTGATATTGACCTTTTAAACTGTGTCCCCCTCTCTGAAGCTGGGGGGTAAATAGTTTAAAAGATCCCTTTAATTAAACAACATATTCATGAATTTGGAGTAATGCATTTATTTCTTTTACGGGACAAACTAATTAGTTGTGGTAAGTACAGCAGAAATCTTGTAGCATCTGATTATATGAATTTTGCTTCTCAAAAAAATTGGGACCTACTACACCATACCACCCAACCTGCGTCACAGAATTTTTCACATGAAACCACTCAACGATCTTGATTTTCTGTTCCAGCTGTAAATGCGGTATCACTGTTTGAGGGTTCAGCCATATTGTTGCGTGTAGACTAGGTCCTTAAGGAGGCTTAGTCAAGACCATGGAGTTGAGAACCTGAAGGGCTTACAGAAGCAGGAAAATAACTTTGAATGTTTGGAAGTTACGAACCAGGCAAAAAGAAAGTTAACTTTTAAAGAAAACAATTTAAAGCGATTCAAGCGTAACCTATTTGCAGTTTATTTCAAAATTACACATAGAAGTTTATCGAATTATATTTTTATAAGTGAAGCCACTGTGTAGTTCATAGTAAATTTTACACAAAATATTTTTTAAATTTTAGTCCTAATAATTAATTTTTGTGGCCGACGAAAATATTTTATGAAACCAAAACAATATAAAAAGAACAGGAGGAGATTGTAGACACCAATCGACCAGGGAAGTACTACGGGGTGGACGTTAGGCAGGAGACAGGGAATGCTGAAACTCCCGTTTCTTCTGTCACTGTCCTCTTTAGCTGATCTATTTCTGTCTCATCTACTCTGTGAGCAGTCCAGCATGCTCTCAAACACACATTGCTCCCTCGGTGTACCGAAAATTCCACCCATGAAAATTGCACCCACGAAAATTGCACCCACCCAAAGAAAATTAGTTTAACCAATCGTCACTGCCGTACAGTATAAAGAATCCTCTTCTCTTAATATATAAAAATAAATAAATAAATAAAAATTTATTGTTTTTTATTTATTTTTTTAGGTTAATTGTACGCCCTTGACGATTGGTTAGGTTAAGTCGTGATAGTTTGGTTAATTTTTGCTACCCGCGACCCGCACGAAAAACCTATCAGATATTAACGGAGATATAAGCAATTTTTGGATCGATTAAAATAAATAAATTGCATGCGCCTGCGTAGATGCATTTTCCGGGAAGAAAACGACGTTGAGCTCCAAATTCAAATTCATCATGGCCGTTGTGTATACCGGTTGTGACCTCTCCTATTACAACGTCATTAAATGGTGCGGTGTTTCGACGATAACGAAGCCGCTGTTAAGATATTTCAGCAGCACGGAGTATTGCATTCATCTCTAGATTGTCCAAAGTACTCACATCCAATCTTCATGCCAAAGTCCAGGTCATGTGCTAAAACGAATATTTACCTATTTTTGTTAATAGTGAATGATGTACAGTATAAACCATCTACCCTTCAATATCTTTTGTCAAGACTTAGCTTTCTTTAAAGACTATAGTCTAGTAAGGACTTTTATGGACTTACTAGGCTATAGATATTGGTAGCGGTATCGTCTTTTTTTAATTTCTACGAAATTAAGAAAAGTTATTGCTTTCGTAATATGGGTGTATTTAGGTTGAAGGGTGGGGGTGCTAGTGCCAATGTCAATGCCAATGTCATTGACAATTGCAGGAAAAAGAGAAAAGGGGAGGGAAAAAAGGAAAAAATAAAATTTAATCTCTCAAAGGGGTGTGTGATAGGGTGGAGTGAAACGGGGGGGGATTTTTCTACTTTCACTTTTTAATAGCAAATTTTTTTTTAGTTTTGGACAATATCTTGAGGTGACCCAGCAGCCTTGAAATTTCATGGTTGGAATACATTGCAAAAATACACACTTGTTTGCTTTTTTGGATGCATGCAGCTTTTAGCTTGTTTCAGCTTTTTTGTACCAAAACAAACCAGAACTCACCACGAGGAGTGGGCTACATGTCGAGTTCCGCCCGTGCCTAACCCAACCTCTCAACCATATGGATTCTAAATGACTGAGCTACAGATCTACAGAAGCTAAGGCTAACAAAGACCCTAAGGTCCACTCTAAGGTTAGCCCGAGAGAAAGAAGAGAGTAGGGGTTAAAAGAAGAGAATAAGGGGTTAAGTAATTAGCAAAACCTATCATTCGTGGGTCAACATTCATTCAGAAAAAGAGAAAGACTCACCATCATCATCCGCAGGCCACTGCCGACAAGTCGGAAAAATAATCGAAGAGAATAGGAAAGGGGTGACAGATGAAAAGAAGTAAAATAAGAACGCTAACAAACCATGCAAACAGTCTTAACTCAAACACTGTCATATCATGCAAACTACAGAAATGCAAGTAAAGAGAGGATAAGAAAAGAACAAAAAAAAGTATGGAGAGTATAACAAAAAGTGGGTTAGTTTACGCTACGAGCTACATCTAAGTTCGTGTTAGTCTATTTTTTTTTCCAATATAATTTTATTGCTGGCATATCACACGCTGGCATTAATCGTCAACAGACTCAAACCTCGACCATTACTCCCAGAACTCCTGTTGCTAATTGTTTTATTATTTTAAATGACGTTAATATTTTCAAAATGCATATCTAAACAGTTTTTAAACATATTAACGCTGGTAGAGTTCACGACGGACGCGGGAAGATTATTCCATTTATCAATTACTTTAAATGTAAAAATTTTTTAGCGGTGTTAGTAATGAAACGTCTGCCACGTAATTTAAATCCGTTATTACGAGTATTGCTATTATCAAAAATGAACAACTTGTCAAAATTAACGATTTTATTAACGATTTTGAAAACTTCAACAAGCTCCCCCCCCGTTAATCTCCTAGTCTCGAGTGAATGCAAGTCTAACTCTTTAATCCTATCTTCGTAAGACTTGTTGCGTTGTGACGGAATTAGTTTCGTGGCTCGTCGCTGAACCCTTTCCAACCTATCAATATCCTCATGCAATACGGGCACCAAAACTGAACGGCATATTCTAAGTGAGGCCTGACTAGGGACTTGTAAAGGGGCAATATAATATTCTTCGATTTAAATTCGAAATTACGGCTATGAAGCCTAACATTCTATTAGCTTTTGCGCAAGACTCCAGACACTGATTCCTAACTTTTAAATCCTTAGATACACGTACGCCTAAATCTACTTCGTCAACGCTCGCTAACTGTCTATCGTCCATCGTGTACCCTGTGGGACACTGCTACCTACATCCAACTACCCCAATCCCTACCATTAACAACGACCCTCTGTTTCCTAGCACGAAGTCATTCCTCTAACCAGTTAGCTACCTGACCGCGTATACCGTGCGCTTTAACCTTCGCAATTAATCTTCTATGCGGAACTGTATCGAACGCTTTTTTAAAGTCTAAATAAATAACGTCAGCCACTCTATGCCTATCGTATTCGCGCACTATTTCGTTATAAAACTTCTACAAATTAGTTAAACAAGATTTATGGCGTCGAAACCCATGCTGACTACTATTAATCAAATCGCGACTTTCTAAGTGATCAACGATACGATCCCTAACTACGGATTCCAAAAGTTTACTGACAATTGACGTTAAGCTAGTATGCCTATAATTGCTAGCTACTATGCGGTCGCCGTTTTGAGAAATGGGCGTAACGTTAGCTAATTTGAAGTCTTCAGGAATAATCCCCGCTTCCAGTGACTTATTAAAAATTTTGTTAAGGGGCCTACGATAACATCTTTCAAATCTTTCAAATGTCTAGGATAAAGCGCGTCAGCACATTTGCATGCTGAAATGTTACAGAGCTTTCTCCTCACTTCCTCTTGGAAACGTTTTACCCTGGATTTGTAACTTTCACTCAGCTCTCTACCTTTGAGCGGCTTTGTAAGATTTCGGTATTTGTCATGGTAAGTTCGGATTATCTGCAAAATTCGAACATGCGATACCACAGGAACAGAAGCCTTGAGCCACAAGTGCTCCACCTTTGTTGGAACTATTTCTGATATTTCACTGACTGTAGGTTGTTTGGCTACAGCATTTAGCTTCAGGTCGTGCTTGAACCGTAGGTAAAACTTTATGACATCTTCATAAGTCGGGAGAAATCATTCAGCTCTTTCGGTACCCCAAACACAGGACAGACAGTTCACTTTTTTCTTTGTTTTTATCTGAAGTGATTGAGCCATATTGCTTTGCAGGAAGATATGTCACACAAGGGTAAGATATTATACGTAAAGATTAACAGTATCGAAGAAAAACACAAGGCGTCCATACATTTTCATTACGTTTGAAACAAAATGAAACACGCTCACATAATTACTCAAAACAACATTCAAAATCAGAGAAAATGAAACAAGTTCACTGTCGTAATAACTATTTCAACACTAATTACACTGGTATGCATATGAAATTTTTTTGTCTGCTGTGAGGGTTTTTTCAACTCATATTACATAATTCGACCATGCTGAATTCGAAAATGACATTGGTTTTCCTCAATCAGGTCAGGTTTTTTCTCTATTGGCCATTTATTATAAGTCCAATTTTATCCCCAAATTTATTGATTTTTTTAGCTTAAACACTAGATACGAGTAATATTATAAGAACACTCGTGAAAAATGAAAACATTGTGTGAATAAATACTTTTATTCATACAATGAATATGGAAAAAAGTTTATTGAGGAAGGAATGAAGTTTTTTTGGCTTTCCGTCTGTGTTTTTCTTCGGGCACGTCTCGCTTCAAACACCAGCAATAGTCCGCCAGCATATTGATATCCCAGTTTCCCTGGTACCTCTCTTCCATTATTTTGATATCTTGGTGAAATCGTTCACCCTGTTCCTCACTATAATCCCCGCAATTTTCAGGAAAATAGTCCAAGTGGGACCACAAAAAGTGCATTTTTATGGACATGCGCGACCCATGAGCTTTGAAAACTTCCATCAAGTTTTCGACAACGGACTCGTATTCTGGACTTACGCTTGCCAAGAAAATCAGTGACAATGATTTGAATGCCTGCCAGGCATTCTTCTCAGTTGGAGTCATTGCGTTTTCGAACTGAGTATCCTTGATCAAAGTTCGAATTTGAGGACCATCAAAAACCCCAGCATTTAGTTTAGCATCAGATATATGAGGAAATTTACTCTCGAGATATCGGAATGCTGAACCCTCCTTATTCATTGATTTGATGAAATTTTTCATCAAGCCCAGCTTAATATGAAGTGGTGAGAGCAAAATTTTTGTTGGTGGTACAAGGGGCACTGAAACGACATTATGCGACCCAGGTTCAAAATTCTCTCTGGATGCCCATTCACGCTGTGCATAGTGCTTCTCATCTGCTCGGCTATCCCATTTGCAGAGGAAACATGGGTATTTCGTGTATCCCCCTTGCATTCCCAATACAAATGCCACAATCTGAAAAAAAATGAAAATATTTAAAGAATTTAGAGAATTTGTTCTATCAGATAAAAAAATCTATGCAGTGGACTGTATCACTTCTGTGGGAAGTTAAGTGTTCTTATACGCTCTCAAATAACCTTTGGAAAAACAACATAGTCAAAAGCAATAGTTTACTTATGATATTAGTGTTACCTTCAAATCTCCACAGATCCTCCAGTTATGTTGGTCGTATACGAGAGCATCCAGTAAAATTTTCATGTTATCGTAGCTCTCAGTAAGTTGTACGGAATGTGCTACAGGGACTGATGCAACCCTATTCCCAATGTTGAGAAGTACTGCTTTCAAACTTCGTTTAGACGAGTCTATAAATAGCCTCCATTCTGATGCGTTATATGGAAGGCCCAAGGATTCGATTAGCCCCTCAACATTGCAGCAGTACGCTAAGGAAGAGGTATTTTCGTGCACTGCAAAAAACTTGCGGAATTCTTCCTCTCGTTTCCTATACCAGGAGAATGTTGTTCCCGGAGCCAGCAAGTTGTCCTCTCGAAGTCGTTAGCCCAAGATCTCGGCAGCTAATTTGGAAAGTCCTAAATCCCTGGTAAGATCATTAAGTTTGGCCTGGTTGAGAGGCCTCGGCTCATTTGAAGCGGTATTTTGAGGTATATACGACTGGGACTGGTCATTGGCATTGGTCTTTGATTCATCATCAGAATCATCGAAGTCCAGGGTTTGAGGTGGGTCGGGTATTGGAATTCCAGGACTATGGGGTACAGGTCTCATAGCAGAAGGAATGTCAGGGTATACAACAATGTGTTTATTCTTCTTGTTAACTCCTGAAAATAGAAACACAGAAACATGGATATAAAACTTGCATATGAAATAGAAGAAGCATTCAGACAGTGGCGGCTCGTGAGGGAAGGCTGCAGTCTGTAAGATATGAAATAGGTCGATGGAGTCTGTATATTTTCTTTCTTTTTCATTCATATTTTCCCTTCGTGGACAATATGAATGAAAAAGAAAGAAAATATACAATCATTGTATATGTAAATGTAATTGTATAACAATATGTATGTGTAAATGTATTTTCTATAACAATATGTATATGTAAATGTATGATTACCATTATGGTGAATATTATGCTATATATGGTGAATATTACATTATGGTGAATATTATGTCAAGTTTCATACGAGGATTTCAAAATATTTAAGAAAAATAAATTTATAAGCCCACCTTGGAGGTTTGTCATGCAGAAATAGCAATCTGTCACGTGATCCTTTCCTTCTCTCCAAATCATGAGAATTCCAAATGGCAAAGATTTCGCTCTGCCTTTGCTCCATCTTCTCAAGTTTTCAATGCACGTCTTGCAGCACATATGAGGGGCGAAATTTTTGTCCTGGTCCCCTAGCTTAATTCCAAAGTATGCTCTATACATTGTCTTCACAAATTTAGTGATTTGGGACTGGTTATTTGGCATGGTAACCGTCCCACATATGTAGCAGAATCTATTGGGATCGTTTTTACACGCTCTATTCATTATGAAATATTTTATCTATATGCCTGAAAAGTAAAAAAAGATATTATACAAGTGAAACAAGTGATGATAGATGTTACTGTTCCAATTCCGCTTTGACAAAATCACGAAAAATTCTATTTTACTTATGAGGCCATAGCCGGATAACCTGAGCTGATTGAGAAAAACGGATTGCAGATTCGAAATCAGCAGGAAAAACTCTATAAGAATCACTTACAAAACCCTTGACAGCAAAATTGATGCATACCAGTGTTATTGGCCAATCAGTTTAACGTCTGTTGTAGGTAAGCTACTAGAATCGAATCGATAATTAGGGATCGAATAGTCGAACACTTAGAATTGCACAACTTGATTAGAAATACGTAGCACGGTTTTAGGCGAAACAAATCTTGTTTAACTAATCTTTTAGAATTTTTCCAAAGCGTGATTGAAGTTTACGATAGTCATCGGGCGGTAGATGTAGTGTATTTAGATTTTCAAAAAGCGTTTGACACCGTACCGCACAAAAGACTCGTTGAAAAAACTAAGGTTCATGGAATCAGGGGTGTAGTAATAAATTCGATAGAAGAGTGGTTGCGAGGTAGGAAACAGAGGGTGGTCGTTGATGGAGCGGAGCTTTCTTGGGCTAATGTAGCGAGCGGCGTTTCTCAGGGTTCTGTATTGGGCCCCTTACTTTTTCTTATATATATTAACGATTTAGATGTCGGCCTACCCAGTACAGTTTCTAAGTTTGCGGATGACACGAAGTTTAGTGGTAGGGCGATAAATGACGAAGATAGAGGTAAAATCCAGAAAGATCTGAATAAAATCGTAGGTTGGTCGGTCACATGGCAAATGAGATTTAACGTCGATAGGGGCAAAATTTTACATATAGGTTCGCGTAACGGTAATTTTGTATGTAGTATGTCAGGGAAGGAATTGGCGAAGGAATGCAACTACAACAGTAATAGGGGAAGACACCGACTTGCTGATTCTCCTTCTGTACCATGCCAAGGACAGTGGTTTCAAGTTGTACTATCGCAGCGATATAAGACGGGGACCATCTCCTAATCTTGTGTATGATATTCACAGCATTCAATCATTGTTAGGCAATGACATCTGCAAGTATCTCTGTTTGTGCATGCTTTCACGGGCTGTGATAGCGCATCCAGAATTTTTTCGATCGGTAAAGCCAAAGCATTCGACACACTGATGAAGGTGGCTGAACTCCGTTCAGTTGCAAATACATTCTGTTCTGATTGTTGCCAACACTCTGACATTGAAGCCGCTGGAAGAAAGGCAATGCTTCTGTTGTATGGCTGCAAAACACTTGAATCCACAAACGCACTACGTCATCGAATGTTAGTTGAAAAGGTAGCTACAGCTAAATCTTTTGTTACACCCGAACGTTTGCCACCTACCGATGCGTCCACAAAGTACCACAGCTTTCGCACATACTTTCAAATACTAATCTGGAAGTCTACAGAAGAGAAGATCGATGCAGAACAGTGGGGTTGGTATGTAAAGAAAATTCCTACTACCCTACAGCCTGCGACAAGCCACCAGCTCCAAATTATCTACTCAACATGATCCGCTGCTCCTGCAAGACGAAATGTGCTACTTCAAGATGTGGATGCAAGCGTAATGAATGCCCTGTTCAGCCGCTTGTGGCGAGTGCCAAATCAGTGGTTGCGATAACAACCCAAGTACCGGTAATCTATCCGATGATAGTGATGAAGAGGATTAATTTCTGTATGTTTGTGACCAGGTATCACTTCTTCTGTAATGAACATAACTTGAAACTGGGAAAAAAATAATTGTTGTATTATTGATTATAAAAATCTGTAAAAAGCTATATAACATTATATTTGCGTAATAACTGGTTGTGTTGTATATTGTTGAATTATTTAAAACATTACAACTGAAAGAAAAAGCATCAAATGTATCTCTCTAAATAAAAGCGTAAATTATATATATTTTTTTTTTCGTAGGAAACATCCAGTCCGCCATTTTGAATTTCATTTTTGGGGGTGTTCCCGGGGTCCAATTTTGTCGGATTTTGGATATGTTATTCGGCAATGGTTCCTGAGCTGGAAACAGTTTAGAAAGCTTCTGAAGCAATTTTGCCCAGGTCTAACTATAAATTGCCTGGACTAGTAAGACAAGATATTTACAATTCTTAGGAACATCACACGTTGGAACAATTTTAGAGGAATATACATTATTAAGAAACTTACCTACAAAACCTCCTACAAGATTCCTTGGAAAACCATTTTTAAAGAAATAATCAGTAAGAAATTCAAACTCATTATGTAGCAGAGCAAAGTTCGAGCAAATATTATAAGCTCTATGAACAAGTATGTGAACAGAACTTAATTTATAATTAAGGTCGCAAAAACTATAAAAATTAAAACCCAAACCCGTAAACGTAGGCTTCCGGTACGTAGAACGTAGAAGTTAAAACTGTCGAGCCAGATTTGGAGACTAAAACGTCAAGGAAAGGAATAGAACCTTCAATTTCCTTTTCCTGTGTAAATACAATGTTCTTATGCAGTGTGTTCAGAAAACTCAAGAATTGAACTGATTGGTTCTCCGTTTGAAACAAAGCAAACGTATCGTCAACAACGTCTGTAAAGTTTGGGCTTAAGATGAGGGGGGCACTCACAGAAGACCCTTTCCTCAAGATGCGACATAAAAATATTTGCAAGAGCTGCTAGGACCCAAAGGGCTCCCCATCCCCACTCCATCCAACTGACAGCAAACCACCCCTTGAAAACTAAAAAAATTATCCCTCACTGCCAAATTCAGAAACTGCTCAAACTGTGCTCTGCCAAAGCCGTGAAAAGGCGAGTTCGGCTGTGGAAATGCTTTATTCAAAATAATTTTAATGGGCTCATCCAAGGGAACATTTGTAAAGAGGGAAGACACATCGAAACTTGTCATAAACAAAGAATTCATATCAAGTTTCTTAATTTCCGACGCAAAAGAAAAACTATCTTTAACACTATGAATTCACGGTAAATGGGGATAACAGTGAGACAAGAAATTTAGCAAGTTTGTAATTAGCCAAAGGATAGGACGCCAAAATTGGGCGCAATGGAACATCTACTTTATGAACCTTCTGTAGACCATAAATAAGACCCAAATAAGAACCTGATGCGTACAATGCATCATAAGTGAAAGAGTTAATAGCACGTTCCTGTTTAAGTTTAAGCAAAACACAGTTAACTTTGTCTTCCAATCGTTGAATAATTTTGGGAGCCGGTTCGTCTACCTTAGCAAATTTGGATCACCTGAAGATCAGAGCCCCAAGCCTTCGTTAGTTAGCCTTATAAGGCTAACTAACGAAAATATCACGACTTAACCTAACCAATCGTTAGGTCAACTGTACGTCCTTGATGAGTGGTTAGGTTAGGTCAAGTCGTGATATTTTCGTTAGTTAAGGCTAACTAAAGAAGGCTGGGGGCCCTGATCTTCAGGTGATCCGCAAATTTTAATGAATCAGAGAGAATATTATGCATTTTTTTAATATAATCCGTTTTATTCATAAGCACAATTCCACTACCCTTATCTGGTTTAGTTATGACAAAAGATTCATTTTTACTAAAACCCTTCAAAATCTCACGGTTTTCCCTGTGAAAAAAATTGTGGAAAATTTAAAAGCCTTAATTTTAGAGAACAATTCATGGGATAATTGTGAAATATGTTGTCTAACTTTATCAAAATCATTGGCATCAACGGTTGGGAGAGCTTTCAGATCATTGGCTATCCTTTCAAAGTAAAAATAAAAATCAATCGGTTTAAAACGCAAGTTAGGAAACTTAAACTTAAGGCCAAGAGACAAAAGAAAACTTTCACGCTTTGACAGGGTATAATCAGATATATTCTTTATGACCTGACCAGGATCCAGAAAAGAAGGGCGAGATAGATTTAACTTAAACAGCTTGCGGTCATGAATCTGAAAAATAGAACGAACGTATGAAAGGGAGGAAACTTGAATATTAGACACCATGCACACCAGGGCCGGATTTAGGAGTGGGCAAAGTGGGCAGCTGCCCATGGGCCTCCACATCTTGCCTCCACATATTGACAAGCCATTATCAAAATAGAAAAAACCCGAAACTAGAAAAACCCGATAGATGATCAACAAAAAAACACGCGCATCCAATACCACTGTAGTACATAAACTTTTACCAATTACTATTTGTTGTGTACTGATTATTATTTTGTTTTTATTACTCTTTTAGGCCTACTCTCACTATAATGGAATACCCGAGTAACCCGAGGCTTTCATTTTTTGCAGAAATGAGTGGAATGGACAGACACAAGAGTGCACGATGTTTTGAAAGTGTATGTATGTTAATTATATTATGAATCTTATGGATGACTTCAATTATGTCTTCCCCTAAGGTAGGGGGGCCTCCACATGGAGGCTGCCCAGGGCCTCCACACGTCTAAATCCGGCTCTGATGCACACATAGTCACAAAATGAAACTGAGGCCTTCATCTGGCTTTTAATAGGGCAAACATTGTTCAAGATATCATGCTTAAGCTTAAATTTGTAATTAATTTCATTGTTGAGATGATATACCAAGGATGACCTATAAAATTTAGAAGAATAGAGAAAATTACGGTACACTTTGTAGTATATAAAATTAGGAAAGACGCCACTGTTTCCACAGATTTCTAAATATTTTAGGTCCAATTCAATCTTCTTGAGCTTTCTGACAGACTTCTCAAGTTTACGGTCGATTCTCAAACCCCTCTAGTCCAGGGATGACCAGACTTTACTGAGATGGGATCTACTTTTCCCAAAGTTCTCCCTATACGATCCACCAGCCCAGTTATATATATATATATATATATATATATATATATATATATATATATATATATATATATATACTATACGGAGAAAGAGATGGAGAGAGAATAACCAGGAATAAAATGAAGTTAATATAAAAATATATTGCCAAATGCACACAGATATATTTTTCATTAAATTTTAACCCCCAAACTTATTAGAAATTAGGTATACTGGAATAGGAAGAGCTTACTTTACTGATGTGATGATTTGCACTGCATGGAATCAGCAAGCCGTGTGTAGTCCGGATTGTAGCTGCTGATTGCTAGCCTCAAACAAGCATCCAGGTGATCATCTGTCAGAGTGGCTCGGTATTTTGATTTGATGATATTCATGTGTGAGAACGTTGACTCACAAAGGTAATAACATGTAATAACATTCTGCAACTGTTCAACGTATCGAACACTGTCAAACTGGTCGCATTCTTTCCCCTGACTTTCCAGCTCTGACATCATGTTTTTGAAGTCCCGCAGTTGGTGTCGTTGCAGCTGTGAGGATACCAGTTCTAGTTTTTGTTTAAAAGCATTCACTGAGGTAATCATTTCAACAATAGTTTTGTTTTTACCTTGCAACTCTAAGTTTAGCTGATTTAGAAAAGCAGTGGTGTCAGTCAAAAAAACTAAATCTAACAGCTACACTTCGTCTTCCAACTCTTTGTAATATTTTTCTTTTAACTTCAGAAAGTCTTTAATTTCAGGTAAGAGATCCCTAAACCTCTGCAGGAATTTACCTCTACTTAACCACCTGACATCAGTGTGCAACAAAAGGTCAGTGTGTTCTGCTTTATTTTCTTCTAGCTGAGACCGGAAGAGACGCCTTTGTAGACTTCTCGCCCGAATAGAACACACAATCTTATGGGAAATATCCATAATTTCTTTAATATTCAACATTTTACCACACAATGCTTGTTGGTGAATTATGCAATGATATTTAAAGAAGTTTGGAAACCTTTTGTCACTTTTGCACAGGGCATGAACCCATTGGAGCGGCCAGTCATAGCAGGTGATCCGTCAGTTGTTATGCTCACAAGCTTGTGAAGTGGGAATTGTGTGTCGTTAACAAACTCACTGACTGCATGAAAAATGTCCTCACCTCGAGTTTTCCCTCTTAAAGGTAGGATTTTAAACAGTTCTTTGGCAGTTATATCTTTAAACACGATTCTAATAAAAATGCATAACTGTGATGTGTCGATCAAAGTAGATGGGCGCAAAATCTTAGAGTGCAATGCAATTGCAAATGTTGATCAGTGTTGCGAATGAAATGTTGCAAGATGCTATGCAACAATGGGGAATGTTGCAAGAGGTTATGTAACTATGGGGGAGGGGTTATCCCCCAAACTGCAATGAACTCCCCCAGCTGGGGGAGACCTCTTTGGGGAGTAGTTGGGACGGCCTCACTTAAGATTTTAGCCGAGCGCCCGCTGTCTTATAAGGTCCTAATCCGCCAGTTGGCTTAGAAGGCTTCTTGGAAGGCGTAAATGGCTTGTTCAGGTGTACATTATTAGGGCTGAGTTGGCAGCTTGAGCTATTTAATTAATTAAAGCATATATTCTCGACAGTTGGGATAATCCGCCAGTTGGCATAACCAGCCAGTTGACGTAGAATACCTAGAAGGCAGATGTATATACGACCTTTTCAGCTGCCAGATTGCGCTATTCAGATATTCTTGACAGTTGGTTTAGAAATCCGTCAGTCGGTTTAGAAGAAGGCAGCCATTTGGTATAATTAAATAATAATATCGTTTACAACCAAAATAATTAAATAAAACACCATTACATCATTCTGTTTATTTAGACGAATTATTGGAATCAGAAATATATAGAAAATATACAATCAAACGATGGAATATATATAATCAAAAAATAAAATAAAAAAAATAATAGCATAAGAAATACGAACAAGGAATATATATATATATATATATATATATATATATATATATATATATATAATAAAAAATATACAAAACGATGGAGTATAATCATCAATATATTAGTACAGGAAAAATATATATAGTTATATTAAATAATTAAACATATTGAAAATAATAATATTGAAAATAAAAAATTAATAATATACCAAACGAAGGAGTATAATCATCAACATATTAGTACAGTAAATATATATATACACAATTGTATTGAATAAGTAAATATATTGAAAATAAATATACATCAAAATACTTTATGTTCTACGGAGCAAAACAGTAAACTCACACGTAATCGAGTCTACAGTCATATCATTATTGCTTCGCACTACGCGGTAAATACGGCTTAACATTATTTCACCGCTCAAGTTATACGGATACCTATACTCGATATAAATGGCCTTCATATCGTTCAATACTATTTTTGTGCCCACTTTACATTCGGTTGGTAAGTTATCTTTAAACAGCCAGAATACACTCAAAAGCACGCACAAAGAGGGCATCGTTAGTTATCACGTCAATATTAAATAGAAGTTTATAAACACTCCTTTCCAATCGAAGGTTTTTTCTTACCGCCCCGAGCTTTTCAATCGTGAACTCTTCCTCACTTTGCATAGCGGCAATTGAAATAATCTTCCAAGTCGTAACGACAGCTACTCATTATATAGAGATACAACTCTTCAGGGAAACAATGTAGGCGAGCTCTGTTTTGTACCGCTCAAGTCCTTCGTACCAATGTTCGGGATATCTCGAAGAGTGTAAACCTTTTAAATAAGCATCCAGCTCTAGACCATTCTCGCCTCGTTCATTCCTACATTTGATAAATCCGTCGAGCAGAGCGGTGTATGCGTATTCAAGAACCGTGTCAAAATAAATCATATCCGTAACACGAGTGTCTAATATAGGCTTCAGCTTGCGGAATCCGACGATTTCAAACATTCTGTCGAGGATGAATCGGTTTCGCGTAGGGACAAGAACGTCATTATCAGATGCATTCTTCCACATCAGTCGTATATCAATGCATGGCTGATCGTTATTTATACACAAACAACGGCATATGAGGGGACATCACTAATCTGTTCTCTTCTTGTACCTACACCTGCAGGTATTTTATAACGGTCCTCATCCCACTTCTCAACTATCACGAAGATTCTATTCATCTCCTCAACACTTAAATAAATAACATTACGTTTGTTTGCGTGTCTGGAAATCGTTTCAAGTACATAGTTAATGGTACCGGTTTCACGCCTGAACACACGCAATGACTTCGTCACGAACACATCGTACGCGGCATTGAGAATGCTTCTCAAAGGAAGTTCCATCGTACTCGAGTAATGCACGTCCAGTCGGTTCAAGCTCTGAGATGACTATGAGCAATCTTGGTGCGCTGTTTAGCTCGGGGAACAGGTGTGGAGGAGTGAGTCACACGAGTGAAACGTGTTCGGGTTTGATCGAACTCGTGTGTTTCGGAGGGGTGAGGTACACGGGTGGGCAGCTCGGCTCGACGGGGAAGCGAGCCACACCATAAACTGCTGAAACGTGTACGGGTTTGTTCCAACATGAATACTTGTGCCCCATTATACTGGTCAATCAGAATTTTTCCGATACATGAAGAAATACCGGTTTTAATGTTTTATCACTCCCACTCCCCAGAAAGTGCACCAGACATTTTCGTTCATTTTCACGAACTAAACATCTTATTCACAATCCGGTGCACTATTTGAGAGAAACATATGCCCATATTTTTCCTTTTTACTTAGCAGACGATACTCGTCTCTAAAGTCTGTTAAAAACTCGCACAGGCCTTTAGCCACAACTTCACTACAAACCTCGTCATGATATATATTGATTAGGAGCACTCAGTATGATGTAACATGACATAATATCGCTTGTCACACCACTCAAGAACAAGATTCACTAACTATAACCGTTGCTTATCTTCTGCACGTGTTCTTTCTTCTACTTCACGGTATATGTGAGCTTTTATAAAGGTTAGGTCTACAACATACTTCAATACATCGCTTGTACCACGAAATCCTACAATGCCCTCGCCAGAATAGCCGTAGAGTATTTGTACCTCTTGTTCCTTAGCACGGTTCAATGTAGCCTTAAAAGTATCAAAGGAGGGTGGAATAGGGAGTCTTTCATTATCCCCACATCTTCACACTTTGCCGAATACCACTTTATAAACGTTGAACACACAATATTAAAGGTAGCCATTACTATTTTTCGTCTACGCGAGAAAATACATGTCTGAGCTCAAGGGTTTGCAGAGGTCAACTAAGCACGCAGGGAAGAAATATGCCCAGGTATTGGCAGGAGTCACGTCACCGATCTTATAATGGGCGGAGCTTAGGAATGTAGACACGCACGCACGCAAAGGAGAAAATGAAACTTTAATTGAAGCAAATATACGTAATAAATAAGCATATCGTTAACAATATACATATATATATATATATATATATATATATATATATATATATATATATATTATATATACAATGAAGGATTAAGGTATCCAAAGGGTACGGTATCATAGATACCAGAACCTGGTAACGCTTCCTATAGGTGTTACGGCATACCTTCGTGCCCAAAAGTTCCTTCACACACCCCAGTTTCTGCGCCCGAAAATTGTGCGTCCCCACAGTCAGTTGGGGTAGCTGGTCACTCTCATCTTCCAAACACACTAGTTCCTTCAACGAGTCAAAGTTAACGACTCGACGGTTCGCATGGTTATGCGTGATACCCTTAGCCTTCACGATATATTTCATATCATACCCCACCCTCACCCGTACCCCATACGTTTTTGGCCATGTTGATACAAATGAGTCTGCGTATGCACCATCGCCATACTCATCCTTGATCTCGTCAGTTAGCTCTCCGAGGAATTCCCCAATAGCAGGCATGTATTCACCCTTCCTCGCTGTGACTATCACGCTATCTGTGTCAGCGTACAGCACCCTCCGCCCAAGAGAGTGCAGTAGTCCCCAAAGCTTGATGCGGGCGTAGGCCGTTGTGAAGCTGGCTACAGGTATGTTTGTAACCCTTGAGGTATCTGTGGCCAGTTCGGTGATGTTGTACTTTATTATGTAAGTATTACCCACATTCACGATCTCCATAACCCCTTTATTGGGAGCGTTGGCATAATCCCAGACTTCACTATAACTTTGCGCCAAATGAACGTTCCCTTTGCCAGTATTCTGTGCAAATTTCCCCCAAAGACTGCTTAGACACAAATTTGCACTAAAATGCTTGCCAGGATTCTTCACAATTTGGGATCGATCAAGCTGTATACCTTCATGGGCACGGTAACGCTGAATATAAGCCGTTTTTCATCTTCGATATCAACCCCTCGCGGATATCTCGATGCTTCTACCTTATCCTTCAAAAAAGCGTTTATAATGGCGTAAAAAAGTTGGGTAGTTTCTGAAACCTCCACACCTCATGTATCTTCAATATGCTGTACGCATGGCGAACGGCTAGTTCCAGCTCAGGGCTTGTATATACACCTCTGATCTTACGTTGGTTGGTTGTATGGTTACAATCACCGTTGTTCTCCTCTGCGCACTTCACGCACAGGGGAAACATGAGCTTGTGGTCTATAACGACGGGTAAGTTCGGCATCCATAAATCGCGATGGGGGAGCACGTCTACGAAAGAGAGTCCAAAGTAGTGTTCATTCAAGTTAGCTGAGAACTCCTCGGTGGTTGGCATGGTGGGACCCACCAGTTTTTCAGGCGCACCTACGGGGTACGGATTGTTCTTCATCACGTAGGAATATAAAGAACAGAAGTCGTAGTAATTGAGTTTCACGTCCTCCGTAGGCGGAAAGTATAGCTTGAATAGGTTTGTGCGCCCTCCAAACAAGCTGTCACCGCATTTGAGGGGTCCAACACCATTGAACGTTTGATGGCCCTTATTTCTTCACGGTACTGGACATCTGTTTCCATTCGTGCATCATACTCATGCTCCCACACGATCTTGTGAGTGAACTGGGAGCCTATAAGTTCCTCGCGGTTACGGGTCCATGCGAGGCTGTCGGCGGGGGATCTTCCATGGAGTTCCCCTGTGACAGCACACTCAGGGCGTGGGAATCCATGCCACCAGCAGCCGTTAAAGAAATACACAGTCTTCTCACCAGTGGTTGGATCCTCACTTAAGTTATCAACCCAAAAAACACGACCCATTGACCTTAATGAGTACTTCCCCTGTGTTGCGGGCGTGTTTTATGTATACCCATGTCTGTTGCTGTAGGTGTATGAGCCAGTAAATAGCCTTGTGCCCATAACTGCGGGGTTTGTCTCTGTGAATGACGGCTAAGATGTCTTTAGGTATGAAGTTATTCTTGAACACCGTAAAACATAATGAGGTGATCGTGGTCGCGACTTTCAGCGGATCGCATTTGAAACGGGCTATGTACACTTTACAGCCTTCTAAAGGCCTGGAAACATACTCTAAGCACGCGCACATTAGGGTGTGACCGTTGTCCTCCAAAAATCAAAAAATGGTCCTACAATGCTGTTCAAAGTTTTAGTGTTGTGTATTTATCTAGGAAACACCCCTGTAAATTTTCTTGGAGATCGGTGCATGTTTGAGCTAGCACCGTCGTACCAGCAAGTATTGCTATTTCAGCTTATGAACTTCACAAATAAGTGTGAAAATAGCACATTTTATCAGATTTTCATTTCCGGGTCTGGAACGCTGACCCACAAATTTTCCACGTATTATTTTATTGCATTTAATTTTAATGATGCTCTTTTCTTTTCCCTTGACAGTGATCTGATGTTGTGAATAGAGAATTTAATCATGGATACACGGCAAGATGATGAGTATGTCAGAATGTTATTGGGCATCGTACCCCGAGAAGAAGAAAAGGAAATAAAGGGCTGCAAACTGCCAACTAATAGGCACGTCTTACTAGGTCTGTTAGCAAACCTTCGGGATATGCATTGGGACCAGGCTTTATCTGCCACCATTGACAATGTGCTTTTGCATTACCAGAAGGCGAATGTCCAGACCATTACAGGCAGGAACAATATTGGCCGAGTGATTAAACCTTACTATGACAAAGACTACATGATGCTTATGAAAAAGAATGAGGATAGAAGACGGGCTGATGATCCTGGAATTATGAAGTTTAAATCAGAATTGAGCCTGACGATGAAATTTTATAAGAACACAGTGTTGAAAGACATGGCGGCTGCGAAAAAGGGGAAAACTCAGGCCGAACAAGATGCCATCGATACTGACATACTCTTTATGAAAAACATGCTAAGTGACAGAGTAGCTACCTACTCTGGGGTAAACAAAGTACTCACAGAAAAGGTTCAGAAGCGACAGAAAAGGCAGATGCGAGAAGAGAAGCGACAAGAGAGAGAGCAATGTGATCATGCTGAGAATGTACAGGCTGATATTGATTCACCTATTAGCTCTGATGAGGACGATGACATTGATGAGGCCAGCACTGCTGAACCAAAGAGAAAACATCGGAGAACAGTGAAAGAGGGAGTTTCAATTTTTGTGCCCCATGATATTCTGAAGTCGGCAGAACTTGTTTCATGCAGTGTTCGAAACAACATCTCGCCGACCCAGCTGAGTGCAATTGTGTACTCCCTTGTATCTGCATGTGGTGGAGATACATCAAAGCTGAGTCTAAATGCAAGGACGGCCCACCGATACCGAGCTTCCATCGTGTCAGAAATAAGTTTAAAAATCATGGATGAATGGCAACCATCAGACAAAGTACTAGTGCACTGGGATGGTAAACTTATGGACACGCTGGATTCCAAAGGCACTGATGACCACCTGCCCATTCTTGTGTCTGGTGTCAATGGCACAAAGCTTCTTGGAGTCCCACCTCTTCCGCATTTGACTCAAAAAGGTGGCCTGGTTCAAGGAGACTTGATATCAACAGCAACCAAACAACTTCTGGTCGATTGGGAGTGTGAACAGAATGTCGTTGGTATGGTTTTCGACTCAACTTCATCCAATACAGGTAAACCTATTTCAAACATCAGCGTGAATTTATCACGACATTAATACCAAAATACAGTGAATGATTTAACAGAAATCTGCGAAAAGCACGTGCCTGAAATGGTGGCCTTAAACTACAATTACATTTTTTTTTCAGGACAAAAAACAGCTGCTTGCGTCTCCCTCCAAAAGGAATTAGAGCGTGCCGTATTCTGGTGCGCCTGTCGCAGGCATGTGGGCGAAGTCATCCTAGGTGTTTGCTGGGATTGCTTGAAAGTGGAGGGCTCTTCAAGTCCAAACATAATGGTTTTCCAGAGGTGAGTCATAAGCTTTACAAAATAACAAGGAATATTATTATCTAATGAACAAATTTAGTGGAATTTCTTTTATTAGACTTATAAGATATACTAACACCAAGCAAATGATCGATCATATCAATCTTAATACCCCTAAAACAATATTATAGATTAGTACGAAATACAATAATCCCAATAATTGCATTTCTAGGTTCAAGAACCATTTCTCTCAACTGGCGTACAATGAAAAAAAGGAATACTACTACCCCGCAATGCCTGGAGTGTTTGAGGAGCGCCAGCAGGAGATGGCTGACTTCTTCCGTGAATCTCTAGCCCAACCATTTACACGTGGCGACTACAAGGAGCTGGTAGAGCTTTGTCTGCTGCTTGTAACTAAAGGATCCGAGCCAGTGAACTTCACAATGGTCTACCCCGGCGCACTTCACAAAGCAAGGTGGATGGCTAAACTGCTCTATACCCTCAAGATTGTTCTTTTGTCAGGCCAGATCAAAGAGCAGTTTCCCAAAGCCGAGGTTGTGACTAAAAGTCAAGTCAGCAAGTTAGAACGGTTTGCTGTGTTCACAGTCGCTTTTTATGTCCAATGGTGGATTGTTTGCCCCGTTCCAGCAAGTGCGCCACTGAATGACTTGAATTTGGTCGAAACCTTGGCTGAATTTGCCCCATATGACTCCACAATAGTTGACAAAGCACGTGTGGCACTCGGTAGACACACTTGGTACCTAACTGAGGAGTTGGCCCCACTGGCTTTGTTCTCGTCCCAAGTACAAGAAAGGACAAAAGAGGAGATGAGGAAGGCCCTTCTTTGCCATGAAGGCACTGAAGTTACTAAGAGAGTGGGGCTCAATCATGGGGGCTATGGAAAGCCATATCTTCCCCCTGTCCCAGAAAGTGGCACTGCCCTGGTGGACCTAATTGAGCCTGACTCAAGCCGGTTCTTCACCATTTTAGGCATGCCCTATCAGTTTCTCCACAGTCCAGCCAGTGAATGGGCGGATCATGACGACTACCTGAACATGAAACGGGTTGTGGACAAGCTTCAGGTCGTCAATGAGGCTGCAGAGCGTGGTGTAAAACTTTGCCATGACTTTCTTAATGTTGCCAGGGATGAGGAGCGCTTTCAAGAAGTCCTTCAAGTAGTTGAAAATGACAGACTCCGCGTTCCTAATCAGCGCAAACGATCATCTGTTTCCGAACAGAAATCATGGTTTCTTGCTCTAGAGAAATAATACCTTGTGAATATATGATAAAACCCCTTAATGTACCATGAGAGAATAAGAATGATTAACTTTTTTGTGTTAGTGATAACAGCTTTTAATTAAGACAGGCAAATGATTTGTGTTAATATCCCTTATGATGGTTGTGTAATCTCATATATAGGCGTGTATGCCGTATAAGCAAAATCGCTATTTTTCAAATTGCTGGTGCTCACTCGAATATGCATGAATCTTCAAAGAATTGCACGTGGGTATTTTTTATGTCAATATGCAACACCAAAATTTTGAACAGCATTGTAGGACAAAGTTGGGGCAACTGTCACACCCTAGCGCACATCATTCACGCAATAACGTCCACATTCATCAGCTATATTTTATGGATTAGCTTCATTAAAACTATTGTAGTAGCGGTCAAAATCTTCACGTTCACTATCACTCATGTTGGTGTAGTTGAAGTAATGTTTGGGGGGAGGCAGTCCGACGTAGTTTAAAGTTTCGCTAGTGAGGAATGTGTAAGGGAAATACCCTTTTGAAACTTCAGCGACTACGCCCATGACCTTGGGTAGCTTGGCTAATTTACAAGGTGTGAACAGCAGGGTGTCTTTAAACTGAACATTACCTCTTATCTGCATTTGTATTAGGTTGTTGCCTCTTTTCAAGGGGTCGCCTGTAAATATCGCAGACGATTCGTGTTCAAGCAACTCCTTATAAAGGAACCGTGTCAAATTTTGCCCCGTTATGGGCAAGAATATAGAGTCATTTTTTTTAACTTGTCCACTAATTTGACAATATAGGATACAAAGAGTTTCACAGGGCTGTCGAGTGCAATCGTTTTAAAAACGTTTGTCCGTTTTCCACATTTGTGACACTCATCACATTCGATCTCCATGCACTCATCACAGATAGTCTGATTTACGAGTAAATACGGAATAACCTCTTTGGTTTCAGCGTTCGTGTATGTTTCTATATCGTAGTACACGGTTATACAAGGGCTATTTTTAGGTTTAGCATCTTTCATATAACATACATGCTTCACTCCATCCGCCTTATATTTTTCATGACATGTAGAACAGTGAATTTTATCGCATTTATGTTTGAAAATTCCCCAATTATCCATCACGTGAAACATACCGCACTTACAAATCCTCATTTTCTTGCAAGTGCCAATTGATTTATGGAGATCAAAGCATTTATTACTGAAAAATGTACGTCTACACACATTACATTCCCTCTTCTCGGTTTAAACTACACTACTTTCACATTTGGGGCCTTTACACTGTTCACATACCATGTATCAATCCTTACAATGTTTCACTATATCATCAGCAAACTCGAGACATCCCTTACACAAATCATGATGCCTTCCATATTTTCGACTTTTATCATAACTGGCGTAGAGAGTCCTTATGTTACGGAAGGGTAGATACGATGTTCCTGACAATCCTAAAATAAGTAGAGGTCTTGTACGATCTATCACACAGCTTTTAAAAACATACAACTCTATGAACAAATACAAATACAACTATACAAATACAACTATACGAACATAAGACAGCTCTTCAGGACCCATATTACACTCAAACTCAAGCTTACAATCTGGAGCCAGTTTACGGGCACGCTGCACAACCGTAGGTAGCCAGATATATGCGATTGTATTTAGTACAGTGAACATATGAGCGAAGACTATTGCTCTAAAGCCGCAACCACGATCGACGTTTATATGCTTTCTGTAAATAGCCTGAGAATTGAAATTAAGAGTATAAAGTGTGACACCATGACCCGCAACCCGGAATACTCTGTCAATATCTACCATGAAATTGTCCATATTGAAGGCTGTACTACTTTGAGAGGCCTGCGCTATACGTCCCAAGATATATTCTATGTATACAGCTGCCAAGCGTCTGAACGGTATTACTACCCAAAAATCATCTACGTCCCCGTCATCTGAACCGAACCTGAAGGACAACTTCGTCAGGATTTCACGTTCGTCGCGGTTCTGAAGGGCAAACTCCACAATACGTTCAACTACCGCCGCAGTCCGTTGGTATACATGGATCCAGGGTCAACCCTGACCACGTACCGACTTCTAGTCAGGGCAGGGGTGGGGGTAGCGGTGCGCACCAACTCGAATGTTATACCCTCCTCCACAGCCTAAGAAGTTGCTGGTGTGGAGAAAGGACCCAGAATGAACAGGAATACGGGGGCATATTTGAGGAAGGTACTATTGTGCGGGATGTGTCGTAATGTGGCGCAATCCTGGCCCGCTTTATACCTAAAGTGGAGGGCTCTTCATCATGCTTCTGCTTTGAAGTGCCGCGTGCTAAAGCTATCGCTGGTAAGGGTTCGTCAGCGTGAAAGGAGTCTGTAGCTACACGGTCATCGGGGTCATCTGTAATATCGATGACGGGGGGCTGTACATCGTCGTCATTCACGGTTCTGTGGAAGAAGAAAAGCAAGAATATAAGGAGCAGCACTTAAATTTTGTTATATTTTGTAAATGACCCACTTAGGGGTGTGACGTGCTAGAGATGGAATCTGTAGAAAAATTCAGGTTCACAAGCCCCTCCACATGTATTATATCTGGCCCTACAGGATGCGGTAAAACTGTGTTTATGCTTAAAATCATTAAAGATAAGGGGGAGATGTTCTCAAAATTTGTACATAAAGTAATATACTGCTCTTCGACATATCAGGCAGTGTTCAACGAGTACCAAGATGAAATTTTCTTCCACTTATCTCATGTTGGAAATGGATAAAACGTTTGCCGAGACATTTACAGTGTTCTCCCACCATCTTAACATAAGCGTATTCTTCATCAATCAGAATTTATTTTTCAAAAATAGATACATGCGCGATGTGTTGTTAAATACATAATATCTAGTCTTATTCGTACAACGTAGAGATGTGTAACAAATTGGAGTATTAGCCAATCAAAATTTCTCGAATCAACGTAAGGAGTTTTTGGAGGTTTATAAAGAAGCCACAAGTCAGCGTTTAGGGTGCTTCTAAGAACGAATACATTCCCAAACGATCCTGAAACGGTGTATATTCCAGAATGACAAATAGGCTGAAGAACTATCGTGAATAAAAACCTATCAACGATTGCCCTGGGCACTGCAACAGATGTTTGTTAAAAATATCGACTCCGTCTTTTTAAAATGCATCTGTGAAATCTGTCTTAATGTTATAAAATGTAATGTGCCAATGAAACCCCCTCAGAAGGCTCGCTTACGTCGTTACAAGAACATAATACGTGCGCTCGCTCGTAAAAGTCAAACTGTGGGGAAGAAAAAGCGAATTATTGTACAAAGAGGGGGATCATTCCTTCCCATCTTATTTTCAGTTTTGGGATCTTTACTGAATAGATTAATATCATGAAGAAAGTGGTAGTGATTCTGCACGAGGTGTATGCTTCATTGCAAAGTTCAGAGATTCCAGACACGGCTCTAGAACCCCGTAAAAACAGACTTAAAAGAATGGAAAGCGAGTTGCTAGCCCTATGAAACAGTGAAAAGTCACCTGATGAGAAAAGGATCTTGTACCAAGAGGCTTTGCAGAAGTTTCTTCATGAGTACGATGATTATAAGAATCCGACAGAGCTCCCCGTGGTTATTAGGCACAGCGCGAGCAACGCTGAGCATGGCGACATAGGACCTGGACCCGACGTTAAAGATGACCAAGCAACGAATAACGGAACGCAATACATTGAACATGTATTGAAAAGTAGTCTCCCACATACATTGAGGAATAAAGGCTTAAGTCTTTATAATCTATTGAGTGAGGACCCCATCATCCAGTGGGCCGAGACAGGCGAGATCATTGATGAAGGAACAAGGGTACAGGGATCCAATATCCTTGACATTGTCCATGATCTGGTGAGAAAGTGGGACAGACTCTCACCAACAGGATGGAAGCATATTAAAACAAGACTACAACAAATAAATGTCCCCAAAACATTGATAGGTAATCTGAATAGGTTAAAAGACTTGGCTCGAGTCTCGCATGTGTCACAACTGAATACGCCATCACCCCCAGCAGTAGCGTCTCTGAACAGGAGAAAGAAGAGATCAAACGGCCAACCTTATCCGCGTATCTCTAAAATACGCAAATGGCTCACATATTAAGTAAACGCTGTTATGACATTTCTAACCCCGCCTCCTATGGAGGCGTTAATAGACTGTACAGAGGTGTTTACGGAGTAGGGAAAAAGATGATGAGAGGTTTTTGCGGGAACAGGTTGCTTATACAATTCATAAGCCGGTGAGAAAAAGGTTTAAAACGGCCAAGACAACAGCGGCTTCGATTGACTCTATTTGGCAAGCGGATTTAACAGACATGCAAAGACATTGAGTGTATTACGGCGGCTACCGCTACATCCTATTCATAATAGATTTATTCTCTAGATATCTGTGGCTAATTCCTCTGAAAAATAAATCGCCTGAAACAGTTGCTAAAGCTACCAAAACGTTGATGTTGAAAGAAGAAAAGGTTCCTGGCTATTTTTGTACGGGTATGGGGAAAGAATTTATAGGCCGCGCTTTTTAGAACATGCTGACAGAGTTTAATATCAGTTAGTACACTAGCAGTTCTATACATAAGGCCTCGTTAGTTCAACGTACCATAAAGGAACGCATGCATCTCAGTTTTACATATAAAAGCACCTACACATATATAAACCTTCTGCTGTCATTGGCGTCGTCATACAACCGTTCACACCACCGTACGATCGGTACAACACCTAATGAAGTTTTAGAAAGAGTGACGCGCACAGAGGTGAGAAGAGATGGAGCACCGCCACCACACTCTACACTTCAAAATCAATGATTATGTAAGGCTATCACGTTCGGGAAATAAATTCGCGAAGGGATTTGAGCAAGGATGAACACGTGAGATTTTTAAAGTTAGTGCTATGAGACTAAAGGCGAGATAATGATGTATTACGCTGAAGATTTGAATGCGGAAGAAATCGCCGGAAGCTTTTAACGCAAGGAGTTGCAGAAAGTAACATTTAATTTGGGAAAAAGAGTGTTTAAAATTGAAAAATTTTAGGCAGCAAAGGTTCAGGAAAGAGAAAAATGTACCTGGTGAAATGGCTGGGTTACCCAGAAAGCTTCAACACCTATATAAAAGCTGCTGCAATAATGAAACTTAAATAGTATGCAACATGGCGCCTAACCACTTCTATGTCACACTCCCCTTCTCTTCTTCTCTGTCTGTACATCCTAACAACACCCTGGCCAACTTTGTACCAGAACTCCACGGGCCCATTGAGTTGGAACGTGATTCGTACGAGGTGGGTTTATGTGAACTCCAGTTAGCCACCAAATTTTTAATTCTTGAAAATGATCAGATCATATTTCTGGTCCTTAGAAGAGTCGATGAGTGTGAAAAAATAGGCATAACCTTAGAGAATACTATGCGATCAGTCCTGTTCGGTGATTTACAGTACTATAATACAAATGTAACACTAGGAATCGGTCATTATGACAGCCATGGACATTGTGACGGGGTTAAACAAGAGTCTTGAAAAATCGCACCTGACACCCGATTTACTTTTTGAAGTCGTAAACATAGACACGCCTGCATGCACTTTGAAGTTAAAGTCAACGCTTAGTAGAAATATTAAAGATAAAGAGCTGTTCACAAATGTGACTAAGGTCGATAGTGCAGCTCTCCAAAGAGATACTTTTCACGAGGCACAACATGACTTGTCCAGCTTAATGTATCAATTGAAGATGGCGAAATTGGATGAAAGCTGCCCATCCCCAGATATGAGCTATATTTACAGCAATATCGTAGAGCATCAATTTGTTGGGGACACCTAGGCGCGCCTGCTGCGCATTCCACATCCCCAACCATAGCGGGAAAAGTTTGAGCATTACATATGACAAGCCCCATTATTTGAATGTTGCGACAATCTATAAACCAATATCTCGATATATATAAGAACGATTGAGAGAAAAAATTTCCCATTCGGTGATGGGAGCTTAACAGTGAAGCTACACTTTCGTCGCTTTCATTTATAATGACCCGAAGACTTTTTTCAGTCTATCGAGGGGTGAGATAGCGTGGGAATGGGGTTGGATCCATTTTTTCAACCATACTACGCACCGCTGTCCCACTGTTGAAGAAGGGGCCTAGTTACTTCGGAAGGAAAGCGTAACAATCAGGTTTTAACACAGTAGAAGATATAATGGGTGGAACTAAACCTAAATAAGCTCTTAAAAAACCATTTAAAACGTACACGGTACGAAATCATCAAAGATGCAAAGAGAAAAACGCGTGGTGGCGGGAAGAAGAGTGTTGTCAGGAAGAAGGGGTTATCAACACGTGGCGCATACCCTGAAACCAGCTTTCTACACTCCATATTCAGCCAGTGTGAGGTGTATTTAAATCAGGTTAACATCTCGGCAGGAACGGGTTATTATCACCTACGAGCCTATCTGGAAAATATCCTCAACTTTTCAAAAGCAGCGAAGGACACCTTTTTAACTGCCGAGGGCTATTATCAGACTAAAGATGAAAGTAGTATAAAGGATAAATTTAAAAATTCTAAAAAAAAAAGATATACGAATGTTTTGGGCGTCTTCATACAGACTGCACGTTCCAGGAGAAACTGCTTATGAACCGCGTCGAAATGAAACTAAAGCTCAACCCCACGAGTCCTGAGATCTGCATAAATCTGGGACCTGATCAAGAAGAGGGCGCAAAACCCGTTGTGATTCACATCATGGAGACATATTTACGTGTACGGCGAGTGAAATTAAGTTCCCCGAAATATGTAGAAATTGAAAAAATGTAATACACGCAACAGTAAAATACCCAATTAACAGAGTACAGATCAAGCTATACACGGTACCAGCCGGATTGGCCTCGAAGCAGCTAGAAAACGTGGCCCTGGGAGTTCTACCTAAAAGGATATTAATCGGAATGCAGGATCACGCTTCGACAAATGTAAAATATAAAAAGAGCGCCTTTAAATGCGAGAATTTTGGCCTTAAAAATATAACGCTATTCGTAAATGGCTTTGCATTGGGGGTACCTATGGTTGCTGATTACTCATCAGACGCTCTGTTCCCGCTCTGCGCCAGAGCTTATAGTAGTCTGGCTCATAATGCCGGTGCCTGTGACGAGCTTGGGTTTGGCGCAACGCAGAAAGAATTTGTCGAAGAATTTAACCTTTACTCATATGATATTACCCCTGACTTATCTACTAGTATAAATACACACTTAAGTCCGCAACAAAGTGGGAACATCTCAGTCAGGTTGGAATTTACCAACCTTATAGACGCGCCTATTAGTGTACTCTTGTACCTCGAATCACAGGCTCTAATAGAAGTTGACCGTTTCAGGAACGTGGTCACAGACTTTTAAAATGGACGCGAATACAGTCCAGAGAGCAATGAAAAGTGACCGAATCACACGCTCCAAATTTATCAGCGTGTTTGCGAAGAATGAAATTTTGAAATTGCCAATTACGAGAGATTGGTATTGGATTATCGTGAACACCGACATTGTTCGTATTATGGTAATTCATTGGTTTGCAATCTATTTTAAAAATAGAGAAAGAATGTACTATTTTGATTCACTCGGCACTCAGCCCTGGAGTGACCCTGTGGTTGTACAATTTATCGAACAGATACATGTCCCTGAAATTGTTTGGAATCCTTACCGACTCCAAGGATATTTTACTAAGATTTGTGGCATGTATTGCCTTTCATTTCTTCTGCATATGTCACGTGGAAAGGGATTTATAATTTTTTTTAAATTATTCGATTTGTGCGACACTGAAATGAATGATGAAACGGTATGCAGACAAATAAAAAAAAAGGTTTCCATGTGTTCGCACTCATTGTGTTGTGTAAAGGTGTATATATATATATTTGTAACTATATTGTGTAAAGGTGTATATATATTTGTAACTATATTGTGTAAAGGTGTACGGGGCTCCAATAAACCTTAGCCCCCCCCATGGCCTAAACCATTAGAGGTACAGTAAAACTAAATATACCTTACAAAAGAGAATTTAATCCTGCATTTAATGAGAAACAATTAAAACTTGGTGTTCCCGCCATTGGCTTCCAAGACAGCCTGAATTCGCTTTGGGTAGCTTGCCAAAAGTGACGTGAATAGATCTTGATCGTTACGCAGATTTGCTAAAATAGTTTCAATGTGTTGCGTCATTGTATCCTTCGAAAATCGATTTGCTGCAGGTTCTTGAAACAAGAGACATTCAACTTTGTCCTTTATAACTGATCCAATGTGTTCACAGACGTTCAGGTCAGGAGAATTTCCTGGCCATTCTTCATTTCCAAAGAAATCGATCTCATGGTTCCGCAACAACTGTTGAGTGGCTAATGCCTTAAAGCAGGGGGCCTTATCGTGCAGAAGTGTGACCTGATCGACATCCATAACATTGTTTGGGTTTCTTAGAAAAGGAATGACATGCTGGGATAGAATAATATCACGAAAATACTGTCCATCCCAACTCTGACCATTTGGCTTCAGCACCCACATGAGCTTCTTTGTAGTGAACAAAACAAACACACCAACACAGTCTGGACTTTTTAATAATTCGCGATAATGTTCATTGTCATCGATTTCATATGGTGTTGTGGCCCACACTCGATCATTTTGGTAGTTAGGCTGACGTGTTACGTAAACAAAAAATTCATCAAAGACAGCTAAATGCATGAAATCATTCACATCCCAATCTTCAAGATAATGGGCAAACCACATTCTGTCATCGATGTTGAGTTTTTCTTGGCTTTGGAAGTTCATGCCAAGGCTTTAAACCTTGCCTCTGACGGTACAGTCGAATGATCTCACCACTAACGATCTTTCCTCTCAACACTTCGATCTCTCGAGAAAGTTTAGCACAGCTGTTTTTCCGCTTACGCGTACCGCTTTCAATGATGTCCTTTGTTTCCTGAGAGAGTGGCAAATTTGGGCGCCCAGATTTGGTTGTATCCATTTCACATTCATGCAAAGTTTTATTCCAATTTCTTTTGACGAAGTCCTCACTTCTTCGCAACTCTTTGTCAACCCATGAACGTGTTATAAAGGTGGCTCCAGCATCACGAGCTTCCCGAAATGTTATTGCTCGTATGCGATCTATCACACGTTGCCTCTCCGAATCACCAATTAATTGAGAAGCCATTATATTATCACTTTATGAGCTACAGTAATTTTAATACCTGCAATAAATAAAGAATTTTATATATTTTTATAATCACTAAAACCTATTTCGATATAAGTAAACATGTAAGCTGCAAATGGGGGGGGCTAAGGTTTTTTGGAACCCCTTATATATATTTGTAACTATATTGTGTAAAGGTGTATATACATTTGTAACTGTAAAATGTCTCCATTAAGGCTTATTTAATGGACGCTAGTTCTGTAAGCCGCTTTGTACATGTTTTCTACCATTTAATAAATTAAATGAAAATACAATGTGTGTTGTTCTTAACTCCCAAAAAAACTTACATTAGTTCATCGATGATCTGGCATTCGTTGGACCGGATGTGAGCCAATACATCGACCCCTGTATTCAGGCCCATGGGCTGGCTGCGGTAAAATCCCCAAATCATTTATTCCCCTTTCATCAAAGCTGTCACGAAAAGTTGCTATAGCATGTTCGAGCTCCGTATCGGTCCTTTAAGGAGAAATTAACATGATTAATTCATACTGATTCTTTTTAATTAAAGTCCATTTTTCCATAAGTCGAATTGTGTTCAGAAATCATAGCTCAGTACTATTGCAAACTAGGCTATAATTGAGGATACCTGCTAATGAAACATTTACTATAAAATGCGAGGAGTAGACAAAAACTTACATTAGTTCCTCGATGACCTGGCGTTCGTTGGACCGAATGTGAGCCAATACCTCGACCTCGGTATTCAGGTCCTGGGTTGGCTGTGCGGTAAAACCTCCAAATCATTTATTCCCCTTTCATCAAAACGAAAAGTAGCTATAACACGTTCAAGTTCCGCTTCGGTCCTTTAAGGAGAAATTAACTTGATTAGTTCATACTGAATCATTTAAAGTTAAGTTAAATTAAAGTTTAATTATGCCGGGGTAGGCTACGCTATGTTAGGTTATATTAAGAGATGAATGGCAAAACGCTGGGTGATGGAATCCCTGTTAAACCGTAGGTCTAGGGGTGAAAAGTTTGACCTTCTGGGCTAGGTTAGGTTATATTATATCCGGTTAGGTTACGCTAGGTTAGGCTATATTATGTCCGGTTAGGTTAGGTTATATTATAACCCGTTAGGTTATGCTAGGTTAGGTTACATCACACCCATAACGATCCCGGTTGTTAACACATACAACCATATATATATATATATGGGGAGGGAGCTACAATAAGAAAAAACGCTAGGGTGCTGGATTCCCCGTTAAACCGTAGGTCTAGGGTGGGGTGAAAATGTTGACCTTTTGGGCTAGGTTAAGTTATATTATAGCCGGTTAGGTTATGCTAGGTTAGGTTATATTATGATCCGGTTAGGCTATGATAGATTAGGTTATATTAAATGATTAGGCTATGCTAGGTTAGGTTATATTATGATCCGGTTCGGCTATGCTAGTTTAGGTTATATTACGCCCAATCAGACTATGCTATGTTAGGTTAGGCTAAGTTAGGCTAGGTTAGGTTATATTATAAACGAGAAAGAGCCCTGGGATTAATCTTTTCGTTGTAGAAAAACAGGAAACTCAGAATTAAAACAAAAAATGAGATTACTAAATAATTACAAACGAGAAAGAGTCCACCATTAAAATCTTGCAATGTAACACCTAGTTCAGGCTATACTAGGTTAGGTTATATTACGCCCGGTCAGGCTATGGTAGGTTAGGCTAGGTTAGGTTATATTCTGACCCGGTTAGGCTATGCTAGGTTATATTACACCCGGTCAGTCTATGCTAGGTTAGGCTAGTTAGGTTATGCTATATTATGTACCGGTGAGGCTACGCTAGGTTAGGTTATATTACGACCGATATATATATATATATATATATATATATGGTGGGAGTTGCAATATGAGAGAACGCGCAGCAAATTATAATCACAAAGCAGATATCCTTTCACTTCGTCTTATTAGGAATTTTTAAGAATTATAATACTTGCAATGAATGAAACGATGTATATAGCCAAATCACAAATTATTACGTAATTACTTACATCTCTGTGACGTCATCAGTGGCAAAATCGTTCTTGCCGTCACAAATTTCTGCAATGTTTTGCGTTGAAAGTAACGCATTCCGTCTATAGCGTTGAAAATTACACGCGGCCTCGGCGTAGAAATCTTTATCTTCAAACAATTCCGGAGAGATGTAGAACTGCTGCGATTGGCTCATGACGAGATATTTCTACAGCACTTACCGATAAAAAAACTAAATTGGAAGCCTGTGGTGAAAATGCCTCCTTTTATAGAAGGGGTCGTAATTGTGAACACCCCCCAATACCCGAATCGCGAGTTTCCTATTGGTTATCGGTGAAATTTGGGCGATACATAATGTGCTAGTGATGCCATCCACCAACCAGAGTCCTGGGCCGTTCTCATGCGCCGCCTACTGTACTGTGATTGGCCTGTCCCGTGAAATCTGGGGCGCGTCAGATATACCCATTCGTAGGAGAGAGAAGTGCTTTGGTTGGGAATAAATCTTGCTTTCTATGGCACCGATGAGATGGGTGGGGGAAGGGAAAATGGAACAACCATTTATATATGAGAGGCTTAACAATGCTGGAAAATGAATTTGTAAATCGGTTTATGGTACCCCATCTAAAATAGATTCGGAAAATTTATTATTTCCTCTGAAAAATAAATCGTCAGAAACTGGAAGATAATTTTAAAAAATCAGTTTCCCGTGAAGTCGAAATAATTCTCGTAGGTATAAAGTTTATGATCAGCCATCTAAATAAAATTGGAAAAATCATCTGTGCGTGAAGGCGCGGCCTACCGTACTATGTACTTGGGTATTAGGGCCTCACCTGTATAGCTGTTAGGTAGTCAGAAAGGAAGGAACTTAGTGACAGTCGAAAATAAATTTGGAATTCGGGTACAATTCTCGTATGTTTGAGAGATGGAGAAGCGCTAAACTGGAAAATAAATTCTCCGTGAATATTGGATGTCTCATAAACGTGTGAGTTTAATCTTTATGATGCCTAAAGAGTAGAAATAAGGTTCCAGCAAAGGGAAGTTTATTATCGATATTATATTCCGCTTTAATAGCCGTATATATATATATATATAGATATATATATATATATATATATATAAGCACACCGGACAAAAAATTAGTCACCCCTAATAGCACCGATAGTAGGAAGTTCAAGGTCACACAGAGGGCGCTGATGTCAGCATTGGTAAGTGACAAGTAGCGGTGACGTAGCACACAGGATCAGATCTGTTTCGTGAGGTGGTGAAGAACAAAGTGTGTGCTGGATATAGTCTGCAAAACGGGTCGTGAGGCAAACGTTTACTCAGTGGCAAAAAGGAGCCATCGTGTTTGGCAGAGCCCACGGACACAAAATGTCTGAAGTAGCCAATTTGTTGGTGTGTCAACGCGTACTGTCCAGCGAGTTTACAAAGAGTGGTGTAGTTCGCAATCAACTGACAATCGACGGCGTAACTGTGGCCGGAAAACAATTCTCGACAATAGGGGCCGCCGCCATGTTTCTCGTCTAGTAACTGCAAATCGTTTTCAAACCAGAGAACAATTGCTCCAAGAAACCAATGAGGTTCTCCAGCGACCAATTTCCCGAACGGACATTGCGACGAGAACTGCATACGATGGACATCTGGAGCGGGTACCACGGAAGAGGCCGCTGTTAACAGCAAGTCACAAATTGGCACGTTATAAATGGGCTCAGAGGCAAAAAACTGGACTGCGGCAGATTGGAAACGTGTAATTTGGTCCGATGAGTCCCGTTTTTGTTTGTTCTCCAACGATGGGAGGCGACGAGTAGATCGCAGGTCCAATGAAGCCTTTAATCCTGAATGCGTCGAAGGTGTTGTTCAGGCTGGAAACAGAAAGTGAAGCGCAGGAATAGACACCCACGGACTCTGGCGGAACTTCGGGACCGGCTGATGAACGAGTGGCAGCAAATCGATGTTCAGTACATGCACAACCTCGTAGAGTCTCTGCCTCGCCGGATTCGTGCGGTTATCAAGGCCAGAGGCGCCGTCACACGTTTTAGGTACATTCTGAGAGGGGTGACTAATTTTTTGTCCGGTGTGCTTAGATATATATATAATATATATATATACACACACAAACTCAGAATGGTCCCCTGAGAAACTTATATGTTAAATACAGACCGTGCATGGAACAAAGAACTCTTCTGGGAAAATTAAATCCACTATAGTCCGAATAAGTAATGGTAAATGACAAATACCATAGTTTTTCAAACTATGGTATTTGTCATTTACCATTACTTATTTGGACTATAGTGGATTTAATTTTCCCAGAAGAGTTCCTTGTTCCATGCACGGTCTGTGTTTAACATATATATATACAATGTGTAAATTATTGTTTTTTATTTTCAATATATTTAATTATTTAATATAACTGTGTGTGTGTGTATATATATATATATATATATATATATATATATATGTGTGTGTGTGTGTATGTATATATGCGGGGCCACCAGCTTGACCTATATATATTATTTCTCCTGTGCTAATTTGTTGATGGTTATACTCCGTAGTAAATGATACATATTATTTTCCACAAGGTGCTTCCATCATTCTCGGTAAACCGTCTTATCGTGCTCCCTGTGTATTCAGAAATCAGGCATAAATGATATATATATGAATGGATTTACACCCATCTCTAGATATGTGTCCAGTTCTTCTGAAAAATAAATCGCCATAACCTGGAAAATAGCTCTTAATATATATATTAGTGGTGGACCGGATGTCAGTTTTTCAACATCTGCGGATGCGGATTTTTTATTTCAATATCCGCGGATGCGGATATTTAGTTAATCTATCAATATAATATAGAATTATGAATATATGACATAATTTTTCAAATTTCGTGATATTGCTATTATGGCAGGCAATGCATAAGAATTAAAATTAATATTAATGTTTGCATTGTGATAAAAATAATAACTTTCTCAAGAGTTTCAGCCAGAGAAAATTCATTGAAACAAGTTTCATTCAATTTTCTGTGTTACAGGTATTTATATTTTGAGGTTTATTTATTTGTTTGTTCATTAATAATTAATACTTTACATGAAATGTGCATGACTGGGCCTTATAAGCTACTTTATAAACTAATTTAATTGTAAATTACGTAATTATTAGAGGTAATATCCGCATAACATCCGCAGTCAGGATGCGGATGTTAAAAATGACGCGGATATCCGCATATATGTGGATACGGATGCAGATTCCGGTCCACCACTAATATATATATATATATATATATATATATATATATATATATATTATATATATAATAATTATGCGGGTTGCTTCTACAGAGCTTCAATTTAATATTTAGGAGAAATCCAATGACAAGGAGAATGTAAATGCCATGAAAAGTCTTCTTTATTGCGCAACGTTTCGAGCAATACGCTCATCTTCAGGCTGTTTAATAACAATGTGAAATTAAAATCAATATTGAATGAAAACAAACAGAAATTTCTATAACCTATTCGTAAAGACAAATTTTAAAAGACTGAGAAAAGAGGGTTAAGTTCTAAGTTATACAGATTTACATATAAAAATTAAGAAGTTATTTTTAAATACATGTAGTAAATGTGAAATTAATACACTGGAAAAATTACCAATAGTACACTGGAACAATGGAGCTATCTACCTTACACAGCAGTATCCGAGGCCGACTAATTTGAGCAGAGGAAACGGGAACGAAGGATGGCGAGGGAGATAGGGGAAGGAGGGATTATAAGGAATTAGGGAAGGAGGAGGGATCATAGCAAATGAGAGGGACGGACGATGAGTCAACATTCAGACTAGGGGACAATGCTTTAATGAAAAGGGATTCTAAAATTCATAGTGAGTTGGGACAAGTATTACAACCAAGAATTTTAAAATTGTCTAAAGTGACATCAATTTTGCATTTGATGCTATGTTCACGAATGCTGGAGGCTTCCTTAGTTTTTAAAATTTTACCTGTTCGTCTTTAGGTAGCTTTTTCTCAGCGAAGGATCGAACCCCTGACTCGTTGCGTAGCGGTGTTGTATATTTATTTACCTGCCCAGGTGTCTCCTTGGGAATTACATCGGCAGCACTGTTCGCTCTCTCAGGGCTAGATTTTATTCGCATATGGGAATAAGTGGCCGAACAGGTAAAATTTTAAAAACTAAGGAAGCCTCCAGCATTCGTGAACATAGCATCAAATGCAAAATTGATGTCACTTTAGACAATTTTAAATTCTTGGTTGTAATACTTGTCCCAACTCACTAAGAATTTTAGAATCCCTTTTCATTAAAGCATTGTCCCCTAGTCTGAATGTTGACTCATCGTCCGTCCCTCTCAATTTGCTATGATCCCTCCTCCTTCCCTAATTCCTTATAATCCCTCCTTCCCCTATCTCCCTCGCCATCCTTCGTTCCCGTTTCCTCTGCTCAAATTAGTCGGCCTCGGATACTGCTGTGTAAGGTAGATAGCTCCATTGTTCCAGTGTACTATGGTAATTTTTCCAGTGTATTAATTTCACATTTACTACATGTATTTAAAAATAACTTCTTAATTTTTATATGTAAATCTGTATAACTTAGAACTTAACCCTCTTTTCTCAGTCTTTTAAAATTTGTCTTTACGAATAGGTTATAGAAATTTCTGTTTGTTTTTCATTCAATATTGATTTTAATTTCACATTGTTATTAAACAGCCTGAAGATGAGCGTATTGCTCGAAACGTTGCGCAATAAAGAAGACTTTTCATGGCATTTACATTTCTCCTTGTCATTGGATTTCTCCTAAATATATATATATATATATATTAGTGGTGGACCGGATATCCGCGTCATTTTTAACATCCGCATCCGCACTTCTGACTGCGGATGTTATGCGGATATTAACTCTAATAAATTATGCAATTTACAATTAAATTAACTTAGAGGTAATATTTATTAGAAGTAATATCCTCATAACATCCGCAGTCACAAGTGCGGATGCGGATGTTAAAAATGACGCGGATATCCGCATATGCGGATACGGATGCAGATATCCGGTTCACCACTAATATATATATATATATATATATATATATATATATATATATTAGTGGTGGACCGGATATCCGCGACATTTTAACATCCGCATCCGCACTTCTGACTGCGGATGTTATGCGGATATTACCTGTAATAAATTATGCAATTTACAATTAAATTGCTTATAAAGTAGCTTATAAGGCCCAGTCATGCACATTTCACGTAAAGTATTAATTATTAATTAACAAACAAATAAATAAACCTCAAAATATAAATACCTGGTAACACAGAAAATTGAATGAAACTTGTTTCATTGAATTTTCTCTGGCTGAAACTCTTGAGAAAGTTATTATTTTTATCATAATGATAACTAATATTAATTTTAATTCTTATGCATTGCCTGCCATAATAGTA